>JAMKCH010007094.1:0-61001 GCA_023653785.1 Ophioderma brevispina
CTGGCACATGGTCAACAATATGTAGCATTTTCAGCTCACACATAATTATTCTGTTACTAGTAAATACATGTAGCAAAGCCCCCCTGTGAAAATAAATATGGTTAAAATTTTACAGTATTACACAAATCTTTTTTTTAAAGTTCACTAACCCTCCTCACCATCCCACTGGTATCAGTACTCCAAAGTTCTTTAGAGTTTAAAGGTCATCAGGTAATTACTTTTCATATATGCCCGTCTAGGTTTTGAAGTGGGATGTTTTGGTTGTTTTGCAAGTCTGTAAAAAAAACCCAGCAGCTAACAGGAATCACACCCACTAATAAACTAGGTGTATAGCAGCGAATTCATGCTGAGACCGTGTTTGGAGTCCCAAATATGGCCTTTGCCTAAATGCAGAGTCCAAAATTTGGTATTTTTTAATTTATTCCTTTAAAAATGAAATTTGAATTAAGCATAATGTGTGCTAGTAACCCATTTGGGTGGTAAATAGTTTGTCTGTGCCATTTTGTCTAATTTTCTGATGGTTTGGGGACTGTGAAATTTTTAATTTTAGTAACATTCAACTAGGGCGTGGACTTTTGAAAACCGGCAAATCTTTCGATCTCTGTCACTCACCAGAATCAGCCTTCATCCTATGCACTTTTTTCATTTTTGGTTTGAATGGTATGGTCCTAATCTTCCCAAAAATCCAGTTTTGACATACCCAGTCGCTTTATAGCCGAGAAATTGACGTTTTTGAGAGGTCATTTTGTACCCAAGTCTATGGGGAGTTTTTTAGTGGTGTAGTCCCACATGTTCAAACTTTAACCTTGACACGCATGTAATTTGAATAACGCACTTTTTCACATCAGGGAAACAATTTTCGTCCAGTTCCCGCACTAATTTCAAAACCTAGTGTGGCCTGCCTGGTAGACTACAAATCTGCCTACAAGGGCGTCGACTTTGAAAGCTAATGTCAGCCGTCCATCATCTTGTCGTCAGTAAGGGCATCCGGTCCATATCTTTTGCTCCATAATCCTCACACCACGTGTTGCTCGGTGAATGCGAGGTGTTCCTGCCACCCTGTTAATGTGGACAAAACCGGATGTAAAACTTTGGCTTTACTACTCTACAATTGTAACATGTTACGTCAGTTCCCACGATGCTGAAGCGGCAAAAGAAAACACTGAATATTGAAAATTTGATGAGTGGCACATGAAAACACTGCAAATTATTGAGATTGATTGATTGGCACAAGGACAACACTGAAATATTGAAAATATTATTGATTGGCCACAGGAAAACCTAAATATGAAAAATTTGATTGATTGGCACAAGGAAAACAACTGAAATATTGAAAATTTGATTATTGGCACAGGAAAACACTTAATATTGAAAGATGATTGATTGGCACAAGGAAAACACTGAAATATTGAAAATTTGATTGATTGGCACAAGGAAAACACTGAAATATTGAGAATTTGTTGAGTGATTGAATAACAGAAGTTACTAATGCCAAAGGTCAAACATCTCAACATGCAACATTATCAATTCTGCAGAGATCAGATGCCAATGGGAGTTGAAAAAAATCTGAAAAATGCTGAACAGAGGATGAGAATAGCGAACGGAGTATTCGCCCTAACGGCCGGGGGGGGGGGTCCTGTGTGGGGGTTGCGGGGGCAAAGCCAGAGGGTTTCTGCACATGAGAGCTACAGGAAGACAATTTCTGATAGTAAAAATATCATCCAAAAAAGTTTTAAATTAAACTGTAAATGCTGAAGAATGGGGCTTAGTTCTGGGTCCAAATCATCTCACTACAAGTCATGCGGTTTGATCAAATTCAACTTTCAGGTATAAAAGGCCTCAGTAAACATATGGATAATGATTATGAAACATGAAAAACAAGACACAATTAGGGCTTTTCCTTTGCAGTTCATTTCTTGGCATCAGGTGATAGCTACGTAAGGCTTACGCAGCTGCCCAACCATGCAATGGATTTCAAAATACCTCTGCGGGTCACTTAACACGTTTACAACCTCTCATACCAACAAAAAGGTTATCACACTGCAGAAACCCTGTCCTGGATTTATTTGCCAATTAGAAACAGCTATTTGACCAATTTAAGTCACAAAAAAAAAAGCCCATGGCGCGTGGAATAATTTAATTGCATTCAAGCCGTCATGCGCAACATCGCAGTGTGAATTATTTTTATGCAAAAATGACGTGGACGCGTGGTTTAAATTTATTTTTGCGCGAACGTGATCTTGAAAAAAACGAAAAAAATAATATTGAAAATGTAAACAAGCGTAATTTTGGACAAGATGTGAAATTCTTTTTTTTTCTGATTTCTTGAGTTAGGCAAAAGATGCTTGATTCGATAGTGCATAAAGATTGCCTTTCCATACTTGTATAACATACTCAATTTTGCAGTTCAAAGATAAAGTTATTTTTGAGCAATAGGGTTTTAGCTTGAATGGCATGAAAGTCAAACACAGACTTTTCAATGTTCAATTTTGGCCAAAATTTGGCAAAAAGTTTCAGCAAGATAAACCCAAAAATACTGAAGGAAAGTTAAGGTTAACTTTCATATGATAGAAATCGGTTCTACTCTAGGAATGGTTTCTCAATTTTAATTTTCGATTATAATTAAAGATATTCTTCAATAGAGCTCAAATTGGGGAAAATAGTAAAAATCACTTTGTTATCATTTTTCTTAATTTTTAGAAAAATATCGCGCTATTTCAAACGTATGAGACAACTGTTCCTAGACAATTCTATCCTGTTTTTAAAAAAAATAGTATGATAAATCATGATAATTTAAATGTTTTTTGTTACGCTGTCTGAAAAAAATGGGTCAAAATCTCGTATTTTTGGGGTATTTTCCTCAAATGTGTTAAGTTCATATTTATCTGATGCAATAAACATCGGAATTCATCACTAATTTACTTTATGTATATTCACATACATAGTCACATATTTGCGAGTTACAAGCCAAAATAGAACCGCCCTAAACTCCGGTTAACACTGCCTTAAAGGAGAACATACAATTAAATATTGCAATATATCCTCTAATAAAATAATTATTGACCACATCTCGATTGGTTTCATCGAAAAACGGAGTATATTAACCATAACCATGAATTAAACCATCTATCTCTGACCATGCGTTATTTAAAATAAAATTCTTGCTATTGGTATAACGTTTATTGATAAGCGGTCGGCACGTTTGCAATCATCTATGCCAGTAGTAAATGCGCATTTTCAAGCGTCACTTGAGAAGGTGTATGACGCTACTGTTCCGTCAGTATCCATCCCCTAACACATATCATATCCCTATCCTTAGCACTCATTTCAAATCGCGCATGTCAAAAAATGTTTTAATCCATTTTTATGGTTAGTATATTTCTGTTTTCCATGAAACCAATCTCGATAGGTGTTCATAATATTTTTATAGCGTATATTGTTTGATTTATTCTATACGTTTCTCCTTTACAACATCAAGAGAGTAGCTTAGCATTAATCACACAAGGACATAAGAATGCAGATATGCCTTTTTTCACTCATGTGTTGATATTCCTTACCTAGACTTTCTCATGCAGATTGGCCAGCAGTTTCAAAGTCGAACCCATCACATAGGACTTCATGGTCCTGTAGTAATTTATCTCTAAATTAAGTCACCAATAACTCAGACTCCTAAGAACACAAAATATTCCATGGGTTCTCAGGAACAAAGGGAAGCAACATTGAATTTAGGGCAGACACATCCGCTAAGAACTTCATGGTCCTGTGTAATTTATTCCGAAATTGGGCACCATAACTCCGACTCCTGAAAGAAAACAAAATGAGTCAATGGGTTACTCATGAACAAAGGGGAACACATTGATTAGGCAGACACAGACCACATCGCATATACTTCATGTTCCTGTATAAATTTATCTCCTAAATTGGTCACCAATAACTCAGACTCCTAAAGCAAACAAAAATACATCCTGGGTTACTCGGAACACAAGGGAAGCAACATTGAATTTAGGCTAAACACATCGCATAGTACTTCATGGTCCAGGTCGTAATTTATCTCCTAAATTGGTCACCATAACTCAGCCCTAAAAGAAAAACAAAATATTCATTGGTTACTCAGGAGACAAAGGGAAGCAACATGAATTTAGGCAGACCACACATCAACATCGCATAAGACTTCATGGTCCTGTAGTAATTTATCTCCTAAATGGTTCACCAATAACTCAAGACTCCTCAAGAAAACAAAATATTTTGTCCCCCCCCATGGGTTACTCAGGAACAGGGAAAGCCACTTGAATTTAGGCAGACACATCGCATAAGACTTCATGGTCCTGTAGTAATTTATCTCCTAAATTGGTCACCAATAACTCAGACCTCCTGAAAAAAACAAAATATTCATGGTTAACTCAGGACAAAGGGAAGCAACATTGATTTAGGCAGACACATCGCATAAGACTTCATGGTCCTGTAGTAATTTATAAATCGCGCCTAAATTAGTCACCATACTCAGACACTCCTAAAAGAAAACCAAATAAGCATGGTTACTCATGAAGGCACACAGGAAAGTAACATTGATTTAAGGCAGACACAATCGCATAAGACTTCCTGGTCCTGAGTAATTTACTTCTCCTAAATTAGTCCCATACCCAGACCTAAAAGAAAACACAATAATAATGGTTACTCAGGAACAAAGGGAAGCACCATTGAATTTAGGCAGACAACATCGCATAAACTTTCATGGTCTGTACGTACTTTATCTCCTAAATTGGTCATGCCATAACTCAAACCCATCCTCAAAGAAAACAAAATAATCATGGGTTACTCAGGAACAAAAGGGAAGCAACATTGATTAGGCAGACACATGTAAAATAGGCATAAGACTTCATGGTCCTGTAGTAATTTATCTCCTAAATTGGTCACCAATAACTCAGACTCCTAAAAGAAAACAAAATACTCATGGTTACTCAGGAACAAAAGGGAAGCAACATTGATTTAGGCAGACACATCGCATAAGACTTCATGGTCCTGTAGTAATTTATCTCCTAAATTGGTCACCAATAACCGACGCCTAAAAAAAAACAAAATAATCAATGGTTACTCAGGAACAAGGGAATCAACTTGATTTAGGCAGACACATCGCATAAGACTTCATGGTCCTGTAGTAATTTATCCGCCTAAATTAGGCATCAATTCAACTCCTAACTCCTAAAATAAAACAAATAATCATGGGTTCTCCGAACACAAGGGAAGTAACATTGAAATTTAGGCAGACCCAACGCATAAGACTTCTAGGGTTTGTTCGTCTGTAGTAATTTCAGCTCCTAAATTGGGTCACCAATAACTCAGACGCCTAAATGAACAAAATATTCATGGGTTACTCAGGAACAAAGGGAGCAAACATTGAATTTTAGGCAACCATCCGCATAAACTTCATGGGTTCCTGTAGTACTTTATATCTCCTAAAGTGGTCACCATACTCAGACCTCCAAAAGAACAAATATCATTGGTTACTCAGGAACAACGGGAAAGCAACATTGAATTTAGGCAGACACATCGCATAAGACTTCATGGTCCTGTAGTAATTTATCTCCTAAATTAGTCGCCACTCACCTCATACTTCCTAAAAGAAACAAAATATTCTGGTTTACTCCGGACAAAGGGAAGCAACATTGGATTTAGGCAGACACCAAATCGCATAAAGACTTCATGTCCGTAGAATTTACTCCTAAATTGGTACCAATAACTCAGACTCTCCTAAAAGAAACAAAATAATCATGGGTTACTCAGGAACAAAGGGAAAGGTAAACATTGAATTTAGGCAGACACATCGCATAAGACTTCATGGTCCTGTAGTATTTATCTCCTAAATTGGTCACCAATAACTCAGACTCCTAAAAGCAAACAAAATATTCATGGGTTACTCAATGAACAAAAGGGAAGCAACATGAATTTAGGCAGACACCTCGCATAAGACTTCAGGGTCCTGTATAATTTTCTCCTAATTGGTCACCAATAACTCAGACTCCTAAAAGAAACAAAATATTCTGGTTACTCAGTAAACAAGGAACAACATTTGAATTTGGGCAGACACATCGCATAAGACTTCATGGTCCTGTAGTAATTTATCTTCTAAATTGGTCACCAATCACTCAGACTCCTAAAGAACAAAATATCAGGGTGACTCATGAACCAAAGGGCAGCACATTGAATTTAGGCAGACACAGCTCCGCATAAAGATTCATGCTGTAGTAATTTATCTCCTAAATTGGTCACCAAAACTCAGACTCCTAAAGAAACACAATAATCATGGGTTTACTCAGAACAGGTAAGCCAACATTGAATTTAGGTCATCCACCATCGCATAAGACTCAGGTCCTGTAGTATTTATCTCCTAAATTGGTGCACCAATAACTCATACTCCTAAACGAAAACAAAATATTCATGGGTTACTCAGAACAAAGGAAGGCAACATTGAATTTAGGCAGACACATCGCATAAGACTTCATGGTCCTGTAGTAATTTATCTCCTAAATTTGTCACCAATAACTTCAGACTCTAAGAGAAAACAAATATTAAATATTCATGGGTTACTCAGAACAAAGGGAAGCAACATTGAATTTAGCATACACATCGCATAGACTTCATGTCCTGTCAGTAATTTATCTCCTAATAGTCACCAATAACTCATACTGCAAAAGAAAACAAAATATCATGGGTTACTCAGGAACAAAGTGCAGGCAACATTGAATTTAGGCAGACACATCGCATAAGACTTCATGGTCCTGTAGTAATTTATCTCCTAAATTGGTCCACCAATAACTCAGACTCCTGAAAGAACACAACATATTCATGGGTTACTCAGGTAACAAAGGAAGCAACATTGAATTTTTTAATTGGCCCCTATTCGGTTCCATTTATGGAAATGCAACCACTTGTGACCATTTTAACTACTGTATAAGTGGACATTTCCGTTGTATATTTTTCAAAACGATTTTAACAGTTTTGGGCCAAATGCAACGATATTTAAAATTTTTCGCGGGTATTGACATCAATGCATTATAAATCTATGGGACAAAAGTTATTTTTGTGAGTTTTTTATTTTCGCAGTTTTATGTTCACTAAGATCGCCACCATTTCGCGCAAGTTAAAAACCCGTCAGAAAATTTCCACTTGTACAGGTCACTTCCATACCCAATGCACACTTAATATTTGATATGATAGTGTGATTGTTTAAATAGTGCAAGGAGGGCCCTTTTTCATTACCGGCCGTGCAGCTTGGTTGACCACCCTAGTCGCTACACTAGCTTCATGTATGGTAAAGACATTTGTAGTTTTTTCCTTTCCCCGTTACTCTACCATGATTTCAGTCCCCAGGGGATAGGGGCGCAGGGCCCACGCCCCCCGCCCGTCTTTGTCCCGCCAATGGGGGGTCCAGGAGAGGGTCTCGCGGTTCCATATATTTCCTTGAGTGGGTTTAGCAATGATGAGCGCCGGGTAACGAAAGAGATAAAGGGAGGGTTCCTTTGTTATCTGTCTCCTCAATGATATATAGCGAACTCCCTTACGGACAAATCCCGGGTAGGGCGATTTACTTGGATTAGACCTCCAAAATTAATATCCGTAGGGGGAAGGGTGGCGGGATGTTTATAAATGCACCTGGTCCCAGGTATAAAGGGGAGGGGGAGTCCCCAACAGGGAAATATGGGGGCGTGCACATAACCGGCAAAAACCCAGCTCTGGTTCTCAGAAGTTACGTAGGGATTCGCGACGAGTAAACAAAGAGCCGGTGGGATAAAAGAAGTCTCCCGCATCATTGGGGCCAAAGTGCAAAATAGGAGTCGGACGGTCACCGGGGTAAGCTCGAGCATGGGAGGGACGGGTCCTAAAGGCAAGAGGAGATGGACGACGAACCCTCTGTAAGAAAACCTCGGAGGGGATAAAGTACAGGAAACGTGGTTGGAGACTTGCCCCTTTCCTCCTCCCCACCCTCCTCATAATCTCCTCCCCCTGCCCCCCCCCCCTGATACCCCCCCCCATCCCCTCATCCCGTCCTCTCCACTCTCCCCTCCTTTCCCATCGACCTCACAGGGCTATTCTTGGTGGCTCACGGGACTCCAAACATCTTTCGTTCCACCTGCGAAGCTCTCAGCTAGCCCCACAAGGGCATACTGTCACTTCCCCGCGACTGAACGTGGCAAGATCGATAAGCCTGGGAAGATAATCCCCGTCCCCCCCCCCTTCCTCCTCCCCCATCTCCTCCTCTCTCCCCCCCCCCCTCCCTCCCCCTCTCCCCCCTCTCCTCCCCTCCTCCTCCGCTCCCCCCTCCCTCCCCCTCTCCCTTACCACCCTCCCTCCCCCCTCCCTCCCTCCCCCGTCCCCTCCCCCCTCTCCTCCTCCTCCCTCCCCCCTCTTCCTGCCGCTCCTCCCCCGTCTCCCCCTCCCCCCCCTCTCTCCCCCCTGGCCCCCCCACCTCCCTCCTCCCTCCTCCCTCTCCCCCCTCCTCCCCTCCCCCCCCTCTCCCCACCCCCCCGCCCCTCCTCCCCCCCATCCCCTGCCCTCCTCTTCCCCCTCCGCTCTCCCCCGTTCCCTGCCTCCCCCCCCTCCCCTCCCGTCTCTTCCCCTCCCTCCCCCCCCCATCCTCCATCCCTCCTCCCCCTCCTCCCCTCCCTCGCCCCTCTCCCCTCCCCCCCCCCCCTCCCTCCTCGCCCCCCTCCCCCCCTCTCCCCCCCCTCCCTCTCCCTATCCCCCCCTCCTCCTCCCTCCCCCCCCCCTCCCCCTCCCCCCCCCCTCTGCCCTTCACCTCCCTCTCCTCATCCCCCCTCCTGCCTCCCCTCCCTCTCCCCCCTCCCCCTCCTCCCCTCCCCTCCCTTCCACCTCCCCCTCCCTCCCCCCCCTCTCCCCTCTCCCTCTCCCTCCGCACCTCCCCTCCCCCCCCTCGCCCCCTTTTTTCCTTTTCTCCCCTCCCTCCTTTCCCCCCTTCTCCCTCCCCCTTCCCTTCCCCCTCTCTCCGCTCCCCCACCCTCTCCCCCCCCCTCCGCCCCCTCTCTCCCCCCTGCCTCCTCCCTTCCTTCCCCCCCCCCCCCTGCCCTCCCCCCTCCTCCCCCCTCCCTCCCTCCCTCGCGTCCCCCCCCTCTCCCCTCCCCTCCCCTCCCATAAAAAAAATCCCCCTGCCCCCCCTCCCCTCCTCACCCTGCCCTCCTCCTTCCCGACCCCCCTCCCCCTCCCTCCCCCTCCTCCTCCTCCCCCCTCCCTTCCTCCCCCTCCCCCCCCCCCCCCCCCCATCCCCGTCCTCCTCCCCTCCCTCTCCCCTCCCCCTCCCTCCCTCCCCTCCCCCCCTCCCCTCCCTTCCCCCTCCCCCCTCCCCCCCTCTCCCCCCCACTCCCTCCCCCCCCCCCTTCCCCTCCGCTCCCCCTCTCCTCTTCCCTCCCCCCCCCCACCTCCCTCCCCCCCCCCCCCCCCTCGCCTCCCTCCCTCTCCCCTTCGCCCCCCTCCTTCCTCCCCCCCCTCCCCCGCTCTCTCCCTCCTCCCCTCTCCCTTCCCTCCCCCTCCTCATAAACCTCCATATAGAAAAAAATAATTACACACACCTAATCAAACAATCATTCCTCAAAACCTATAAACACCACAAAATCAAATTCTCTCCTCCAACCTCCCCCCCCTTCCTCCCACTCTCCCACTCCTCCCACTTCCCCCTCCCCTCCCTCCACCCTCCCACCTCACCTCCCCTCCCCCCGCTCCCCTCCCCATCCCCCTCACTCCCTCCCTCCCCCCCCCCCTCCTCCCCCCCCTACCTCCCCTCCCATCCCCCCTTTCCACTCCTCCCCCCTCCCCCCCCTTCCCCCCACTCCCTCTCCTCCCCCCTCTCCCCCCTCCCTCCTCCCCTCCCTCTCCCCTCAGCTTCCGCTCCCGCCCCCCCCTCTCCCCCCTCCCCCTCCCCCTCTCCCCCCCCTCCCCTCTTCTCCCCGCCCCCCCCCCCCCACTCGCCCCTCCCTCCCTCTCCCCCTCCCCCCTCTCCGCCCCCACTCTCCGCCCCTCCCTCCTCCCCTCCCCCCCACCGCCGCCCCCTCCCTCCCCCTCCCCTCCCCCCTCCCCCCCTCACCCCCCCTCCCCCTCCCCGTCCTCCCCCCCCTCTCCCCATCCCCCTCCCTTACGCCCCTCCCCCTCCCCCCCTCCTCCTAACCTCTCCCCGCTCCTCCCCTCCCTGCCCTCCCGTGTCCTCCTCGCCTCCCCCCCCTCCCCCTCCTGTCCTCTCTCCCCCCCTCCCCCACTCTTCCCTCCGCCTCCCCTCCCCCCCCCCGCCCCCCTCCCCTTCCTCCCTCCCTCCCTCCTCACCACCCCTCTACCTCCCCCTCCCTCCCCCCCCTCGCCTCTCCCCCTTCCCCCCTCCCCACCCCCCCCCGCTCCCTCCTCCCTCCCCCTCTCTCTCCCTCTCCCTCCCCCCTCTCTCCCCCCTCGTCCTCTCTCCCTCCCCCCTCCCCTCCTCCCTCTCCCCCCCCTCCCCCGCGCCCCCCCCCGCCCGCCCCCGGGCCCCCCCCTCCCCCGCCCGCGACCGCCGCCCGCGCGCCCCCGCGCCCCGCAGCCCCACCCGCCCCCGCGCCGCGCCCCCGCCTCCCGCCGCCCCGCCCCCCCCCCGCCCCGCGGCCCCGCCCCCCACCCTCGCCCCCGCGGCCCCGCCCCCACCCCCCCCCCCCCGCCCCCCCGGCCCCCTGGGCCCGCTCCCGCCCGCCCGCCCCCCCCGCACCGCCCCCCCCCCGGCCCCGCGCCGCCCCGCCGCCGCCCCGCGCCCCGCCACCCCGCGCCCCCCCCGCCTCTCCTCCACCCCCTTAGCGCCCCCCCCCCGCGCCTCCGCCCCTCCCGTCGTTCCCCCCCTCCTCCCCCCCCCACTCCGCCCCTCCCCTGCCCCGCCGCCGCCCCTCCCGTCCCCCCACCGCCCGCGCACTCCCCCCCCCCCTCCTCCCCTCCGCCCCCCTCCCGCCTCCGCCCCCCACCCCCCCTCCCCCTCCCGCTCCCTCCGCCCTCACTATCGCTCCCGCCGCTGCCGCTCCCCTCCCCCCTGCCCTCTCCCCCTCCCTCTCTCCCCTCCCTCTCCCCCCCCGTCCCCTCCCCCCGCCCCCTCCCCCTCCCCCCCCTCTCCCCCCTCCCTCTCCCTACCATCCCCTCCCGGTACCCCTCCTCCCCCTCCTCCCTCCTCTCCTTCCCGCCCTCCTCCTCCCTCCCCTCCCCCCCTCCCCACCTCCCCCCTACCGCCTATCCACCGACACCCGCCCCACAAGAACCACACCGCGCCCCCCCGCCCCCCCCCCCCCAACGCCACCCTCCCCCCACCTGACCGACGCCCGCACTCCCCCCCCCCCGCCCCAGCCAACCCCCGCCGAACCACGCCTCCCCCACCCTAGCACACACCCCCCCCCAGACCCCCCTGCCCCCCCTCTCCCGACCGTCAGCCCCGCCTGCCGCCCCCCCCCCTCCCCCCCCGCCTGGCCCCCCGCTCCTCCGCCCCGCCCCCACTCCACTCCCGTCCCCGCTCCCCTCCCCCTCCTCCTCCCCTCCCGCCCCCCCACACCCGCCCTCCCCCCCCCTCCCCCCCCCCCCGCCTCTCCTCTCCCCTCTCCTCTCCCCTCCTCCCCTCTCCCCCCCTCTCCCCTCCCTCCCCTCCTCCCTCTCCCCCCCTCCCCATGCCTCCCCCCCCCCCCCCCTCCTCCCCCCCCCCCCTCCCCCCTCCCCCCCCTCCCCCTCCCCCTCTCTCCTCCCCTCCTCCCTCCCCCCCCCTCCCTCCCCTCCCCTCCCCCCTCCTCCATCCCCCCCTCCTCTCCTCCCTCCTCCCTCCTTCCCTCCCCCCCTCCCCCCTCCCTCCCCCCCTTCTCCTCAACCCCCCTCCCCCTCCCCCTGCTCCCTCCCCCCCCCTCTCCGCTGCCCCCCTCTTCGCCCCCCCTCCTCCCTCTCCCCTCCCACTCCTCCCCACCCTCCTCCACCTCCCATCTCCCGAACCCCCCTCCAAATTCTCCTAGTATCAAACAAAGAAAACTGAAAACATATCAACCCCATGTATCCAATTTCCTTACCAACTCCTTTCCCTATTTTCAAACCATCACATCCTTTGAATACAATCTGACTCATTTTTGGTTGCATGACCTCTACAACAACGACTTTTTGATTGCACCTTCGTGCGAGTTAACTTTCGGAGCACTGCCAAGGACTATACATGCCAGTGTCATGAAAATGTGGTAACATGTTGAAACAGTATAACTATGTTTAGGGTAACATTTAGGATAACATCTTTACAACCGACACACACACACCACAGACAACACCATAATAGTACTATAATAGGAAGTTCCGAATAACAAGAAAGACCAGTGATCTAACAAATCACTAGCGTTGGCCTAAGTTTACTGTACTTTCAATTGGATGACCTTTGACCTTTTTAAATTTGACCATTTGACCGCATTAACCATATCATATTCCATATTCCATCCATGACCCAAGTTTGGTTTAAATTTTGATTGATTGAGCCCATATTCGAATTAGTTGAGCTATGAGTTTCAAAATATTGATACTTAGTCGAGCCATTATTTTAAAACTTATAGCGAGACATAAATATTGGGCTTAAATCGTAACAATTGTACCATTATTATTTTTGGATCCGATATTTTCCCATACTTGATTCTCTTCAAACATAATGGGGTTGCAAATGCGATTTAAGGTGGAATTACCCCGTTTTCCCAGAGGGCCTAAAAATAAAATCTACAATTGAAACTGAGGAAAAATTACCTTCTATTGCTTTTTGTTGATGACAATCGGAGCTTCCGTTTCAAAAGGTTTCTGATGCGAATGTAAACTTGGTGGGAACAGTTGTGTCAGCGTATTTTCCCCGGCCTTCACTAATGAGGTCTCAGGTTCATCCCCGCAGGGCCTTTCTCATTGGCTTGTATGTGAATATGGTTTCTCGAGCCATACTCGTTCCCGCAGGTTTTCTCCGGTACTCCGGTTTCCTCCTGCTTGAAAATCGAGCCTTCTTCGCATAATCTTCTGGTCTTTTGGTTCCTTCTTCTCTGATGGCGAGCGCCTGTTATGGCTGCCGCACCGCGCCTTGAGCACGTTTACGTTGATATGTCAGGCGCATTATAAATACCATTATTATTATTATGTACAACCTTCAAAAACTGAATTTCTTATCTAATTTCTTATGTATCTTTTGGTTTTCTCACGTTGCAATATTTATTTTTTTCCACTTTAAACTATATCTCAAAAAGTAATAAAGTCTTTGATCTCTAATTTCCACACTTAAATTGTGAAAATTGAATGCACTTATTTCTAATTGAATAATAACAGTAAATTGCATTCTAAAATATACCTAAAAATTAAAAAAAACTGTTTATGACTAAATTTCCTATATCTCGAAGTGAATTTTAATGACATGTTCCATCCTGGTAGCCAGGCTTTTCTAAAAAGATGATCTTAGAGAGATTGGATGAAAGCAAAATCAAAACATACTCATTCAGCAGACGACGAAATGGCGTTTAACCACAAGAACACGCACCCCGTATGTTTCCCAGCTATGCAACACTGTTTTGTATCGGTCCTATAACCTTTGTGGTTTTAATATCAGTGAGTACGAGTCAAAATATTCATGTTGATATACACATTTGTTGATAAGTTACGGCAAAATTAAAAGTTGGGGCGTACCAATTACGGATGTCTGTTATCCTCATATCATGTCCCTATCTGTTTTGGGAATATGTTAATTTTTATGTGTAAAAATATATCTCTGTTCTTCATGCCTAAACCACCACCAAACCCACCACCACACCAAATATCATTTGAGAGTGCTCCCCGATTTGAAATACGAGCTTGAGTGTAGCCTCTTTGTTTTTTGGCACCACGAGGTGTAGTGGATTTACACCCTTTATGGTCCGGGCCGAGGGAACAGGGGGGAGAAACCGATGGAGCAAGGGTGCTGAAGGGGAAAAGTAAGAGTAGTTGTCGCGCGGGATTTATTGGGCGAAGCGCGCTGGGAGGAGGGAGCGGGCAGGTGGGACGAGGGGGAGGTGGGAAGTGGGTGGGTGAGGGGTTACGGCAAGGAGGAGTGGTGGAAGGATTGAAAGGAACGGTGTGCAAGAGGAGTGTTAATGGGGGGGGATGGGAAGGAGATGGGGGCATCGCCCCGTCTTGGTCCGGAAAAACGCAAGGTGATGGGGTGGGCCGCGAGTGATGGTGCGCTTGATATGGGGGAGGAGTAAGTAAGAGAAAAAGGTGAAAGTGGGGGGTGAGGCCCATGCGGGGAATGCTTTGAAGGGGAAAAAAATAAAAGGTGAGCCAAGTGAGGTTAAATATAGAAGGGGCCGGGGGCGGAGATGGGGGAGTGAAGGTGGGAGTGCCGAGGGGGAAGTCGGTAACTGGGTTGAAGTTGGAGGAGTTTCAGTTGTATCGGGGAAGTTAGATAGAGTTGGGTGGGGACTGGGAATGGGGTGGGTCGGGGGAGGGGGTGAGCGTGGTAAGGTGGGTGGGGGGATTGGGGGGGAGGGGTGGGGGAGATATGGAAAAAAAGAAAATTGAGTTGGAAGGTAGGCGGGGGTATCGGGGGGCGTGGGGGGGGAAGGGGGTGGAGAGAGGACGGGAATAAGAAGGAAACTTAGGAGCACGTAAACTTAAATACAGCGACACCCACGCCGAGTAACGAGGATAGACCCGTGGCATGGACTGGTGCGTGATTAGAAACAAGAAGGGCTCCTTCCTTCCACACAACAATGAGTTCGACTACAGCTGGTGTCCATCTACCATTGGCGTTTGTGAAGGGGGTTCAAAGGTCACATGGGGTTGTCAGAAAGTCAATCTGTAAACATACACCCTATGTGGGTTTTCAACAGTAAACCTTCCCAAAATGTAACATTGTGCCAAAATGTCAAGCTGATTAAACACTGTTTTGAGAATTATTCCTTGTTTTTTTTTTGTTCAGTATTAAAGGTGGCGTGTTCCGATCGTCTTGGACCACCGCGATTTACCCGGAAGTATTTGTATTTTTGAAATCGGATGAAAGGCCTTATTTGTTCCTCATTGTCGTCCTGCAAATTGAGCCCTCAATCCATTTCTTATGTTCCCAATTAAACAAACAACGCGCCGTGTAAGTGTTAACCACCAATATTATCACAGTATTATTGATAGGGGCTTTGCAAACATGCATTATTGCGTCACCCATCGAAGCCGCAAGTTTGTTTCCCATGGTAACTTGATGCGGTGTTATGGCAAGTACCAGACTTCATATCAAGTAGAACGCAATACACATAAATGGAACAAGCACGTTCTAAGGGCATCCTTACTCGAATTCATAAAAAACAAAAACCAACTCCAAATGTTTTTAAAATGTACCATTTTAATTCATCAATCGTAGGTTCCAAATGAAGAAGAAAATCATAAGTATATCGCAATGTCTGCGTTGACTTCGCTTAGGACTGATCCATATTGGTTCTCTGCGCTCTCAATTCTTACGTGCAACTCTGACTGTTCGGGAGGCCGCAAGAACCGGGCGAAAATGACCTAAGACTTTTCTGCCTCTGCTCCGGGCCACGTCGTTCCACGCAAAAGGACAAAGTTCACTTTTCAGAAGTGCTTTGTGAGAAGTGTACAAAAGTAAGGGCTGAATTTTCTATAATTTCAAATTGGTAGGGCTTTTATACTAATAATAATAAATAGCGAGATTTATATAGCGCCTTATGCTATTGGCCTCTAAGCTCTTTCACAAATGGTCGCTGATCAACTGTGGCCCAACCATAACATAAACCATTTAGCATATTCAAGGGATTCACAGATCTGGATCAGCGCTTTCCCTTATCAAGCAAACATACACATCGAGATAACCATCGTCAGCCGGATCAGCTAACCAAATATCGGCATGGGTAAATCGAGACAACTATCGTTTGGTTTCATGTCCATTTGGAAATTACAAAAAAAGAAAGCCTCATCTCACGGGCTCGAACGTCACGCCTATACCATAAATGAGCATACACTGGAGTCGAGCGCTTACCCTGATGGAGCTATCTTGTCCGTCTTATGACATTTTTATGACATTTTCTGCAAAAAAAATTCCGAATCCATTTGCAAAAAATCAAGGAAATCAGTAAACGCATAGGGGGCGATGCGTGTTTTGATGATTATTTTTTAAATAAATCACCGTAAACTTTATTTCCAATTTCTAGTTAACTAATATGAAACTATGTCCGTTGTGCTCGTGTAACCTCCATCACAACCTCCGTAATCAATAATTATCGTGTTTACTGGCAAACCTCCGCGAGAGAATATACACAAAAGCCCAGTGGCAATTCCTTCTTTCAATGGCTGCTGATACGCGCAAAATTCAACCATATATAGGCTGCACTTAGAACACCAATATGGAGTCAGTCCTACAAATTAAGTCAACGACATTATGATATGTAATTATGATTTTTTTCTTTCATTGGAACCCTATGATGGCCTGAAATTAGCATGGTACATTTATAAATAGTACTCTAACTATATTTTTTCTTTATTCATTTCGAGTAAGGATGCACTTTAACATTTGGTAACTAGATTTTCAGATTTCATTTTTCTTACCCAATGGTTTGAAAATTGTCCTCCAGTCGCGGTTATGTAGGAAATATTAATGGTTGTAACACTGTTGCCACCGCTGTACAACTATTATGACCTGATGGCTTTTTATCTCCTTACGTAAGCAGCATATCTTATGGAATACAACCAAGTTTAGAGGTTTATGTTTGTGATCTAGCCCCTATGTGTTTTTTTTCAACAATAATATGGTTCACTAGATATGCACAAGAAACAGTTATCTAAAAAATTTCAGTTGATTCCAATGTGCTATTGATGGTTGCATTTTACAGTGCCCCCCAATAGATCACCGTGTTGTAATTTCTTTTTCGTACAAATTACAAATTTCTCATATTAGATCTAATTTGCATTAAGATTAGGCACTCATACTATACTTATGTCAGGTGGGAAGTTTTGGCACACAGCATGAAGGATGGAACTTGAGTCAAGACTTTTTTTCTATTGATAGATTTTAGTTCATTAGGACCTAACCCAATAATTTTTGGAGGGTGGTGCAAAATTTGGCGCAGTGGCCATTTTTGAAAATCCAATATGGCTCTACCATGTCCAAAATCACCTAACAATCCCTTAAGTATTTCCGATAGAGACAAATATCTCTCGGTACTTCTTTCCGGTGTTTTATTAAGCACGATAATTCAATTTCATGGTATTGACAACAATGCATTATAAATCTATTGGGGAAAAAAAAGTTATTTTGTGAGTTTTTATTTTCGCAGTTTTATGTTCAACTCGCAAAATTCGCGAAAAGTGAAAAAACCTCATGAAAATTTCCACTTGTACAGTAGTAACTGCCTACAAAAAATGCACACTTAAGATGGATGTTTGTGTTACACAAGTTTCTTAAAGGAGCAGTTTGAAACATATAATAATGCTAGGTATGTTTGTTTTAATTACCGTCTCGAAATGTAAACAAAAAAAAAGCGTTTACCGGAATGCATGTGTAGTCTGCCATAGCAGTTTGTGAATTGGGGACAAAGGTCAATGAGGTCACGAGGTCACATTAGGTCACCAACACATAGGATACTTCCAAAGGACCAAATGTATCCAAGTGTCATGAAAATCAATTGACATATGTGAAAACACTCAATATTTGCTTATAAATCTGGACCATTTTGGTGCATGACCTCTACACGACTTTTGAGTGCCACTCGTGAGAGGTGTAACTGTGGGGCACTAACTACCCAAAGACGATTACATGCAAGTGTTATGAAAATTGTCATGTTGAAACATGGATAACTATGTTTAGGTAAAATTTAGGATAACATTATTTACAACAGACACACACACACACAGAACAACACAATAAGAGTAACTATAATAGGAGTCAGACAGAATAAAAAGACCAGTGATCTACAAATCATAGCTTTGGCCTAAGGTTACTTCACTCAATGAGATGACCTTGACCTTGTAAAAGGTGACCATTGACCTTATTAACATATAAAGATTCCATATTTCATCCATGACCCAAGTTGGTTTAACTTTGCATGATTGAGCCCATATTAATTAGTTGAGCTATGAGTGCAGAAAAATATTGAGAAATTAGTCGAGCCCATTTTTTAAACTCTATAGCCGAGACCAATAAAAATATTGGGCGTAAATCGTACAATTGTACCATGATTATTTTTGGATACGATTATTTTCCCATTACTTGATCCCATTCGAACATAAATGGTTGCAATTAGTTTAAGGTGGGGGGAAATACCCCCTGTCCAGAGGGCTAAATAAAATCTACAAATTGAAAACTGAGGGGAAAAAATTACTTTCTATGCCTTTTTGTTTGAGACAATCGGAGAGCTCCGTTTCAAAAAGTTATGATACGAAAATTGTAACTGGGGGGAACAAGTTGGTTGTGCAGCGGTATTTTCCCTCGCCTTTCACTAATGAGGTCTCAGGTTCAATCCCCGCTGAGGGGCTCGTTCTCAGGGGCTTATGTGAATTTGGTTTCTCGATCCCATACTCGTACCCGCAGGTTTTCTCCGGTACTCCGGGTTCTCTGCTTCCTAAAATCGAGCCTTTTCGCATAACTCGTTCTGATTATGTTCTCTGATTGTGCTAGAGCCGTTCTGGCTGCCGCACAGCGCCTTGAGCACGTTTACGTGGATGGTCGACGCATATAAATACAAATTATTATTATATTAACAACTTACAAACTGCAATTTCTTATCTAATTTTTATGTATATTTTGTTTTCTCACGGTGCAATATTTTTTTTGTCCCACTTTAAAAAACTCACTATCTCAAAAAGTAAATAAGCTTTTGATCTCTAATTTCCAAAATTGTGAAAATTGATGCCACGTATTATTTTAATTGAATAATAAAAGTAAATGGCATTTCTAAAATATACTAAAAATTAAAAAAAAAATGTTTATAGAACGAAATTGCGATTGATCTCGAAAAGTGAATTTAATGCCCTGTCATCCTGTAGCAAGGATTTCTAAAAATGATTGATCTTAGAGAGATGGGGATGAAAAAGCAAAATAAACATACTTATTCAGCAGACGACACCGGAAAAATGGCGTTTTAACACAACGAACACGCACGCCGTATGCATTTTCTCACGCTATGCACACTGGTTGATCGGTCTATAACTTTGTGGTTTAATATCAGTGAGTACGAGTCAAAAATATTCATGTGATATTCACATTTGTTGTTAATAAAGTTAGGAAAACTTAAAAGTTGGCGTACAAATTACCTGGATTTCTCTTTATCTCATATCAATGTACCTATCTGTTTTGGGATATGTTATTTTTATGTGTAAAATATATCTCTGTTCTTCCAATGGCCTATGACTATCATTGAGAGCAAATTGAAGAAATTCCTATTTTGTGAAAATGTGCCAGTGCCGCTTTAAACTTTGACATCCGGCCGAGAAGTGGGAAACACAGTGAAAGGAGGAGGCCGTTATATGTCTGGTTGTGTCCAAGAACATCCATTCAGGCACACAAACAATGAGTTCGAAATACAGATGTGGTGCATTACCATTGCAGTTTTGATGAATGGGGGTCAAAGGTCACATGGGGCTTGTCAGAGGGTCAATCTGTAAACATACACCCTATGTGGGTTTTTCACAGTGAAACCTTCCCAAACATGTAAAATTGTTGCAAAAATGTCAAGTGCTTTATATTTATTTTTAACACTGTTTTGAGAATTTATTTCCATTGTTTTTTTTGGTTCAGTATTAAAGGGGTGGTCGTTCCGATTGTCTTTGGGACCTCCCCGATTTACACGGAAGTAGTATCGATTTTGATATCAGATGAAAGCGCGTATTTTTCTCATTGTGTCCTGAAATTGACCCTCATCAAATCCATTTCATTACCAAGATTAAACCAAAAAAACGCCGTTTAGTGGTTAACCACCAAATATTAGCACAGTATGATCAGTGCTTTGCAAAAAATTGCATTATTGCGTTCTACCATCAAAACCGCAAGTAAGTTTGTTTCCCATGGTACTTGATGGGTGTGTATGTGCAAGTCCCAGACTCTCATATCATGCAGATGCAAGCAAACACATAAAATCGGAACAAGCACCTTAAAGGTGCATTTTTTTTATTCTTTTTAATAAAAAAACAATTAGAGTTACTATTTATAACGTACCATGTTAACTTCAGCATCGTAGGTTCCAAAGTTGAAGAAGAAAATCTAATTTACTATCGAAATGTCTGAGTTGACTTCGGTTTTAGGACCCTGATCCATATTCGGTTCTCGGCCGCCTCATCTTACGTGCAACTTCGGTAGCCAGCAAGAACCGGCGAAAAAAAACTGACAATAAGACTTTTCTGGCTCTGGGCCACGTCGTTCCACGCAAAAGGACAAAGTTCACTTTTCAGAAGTGCTTTGTGAGAAATTGATTACAAGTTAAGGGCTGAATTCTTATATTTCAAATTGGTCGCTTTTATAATAATAATAATAATAGAAGGATTTATATAGCGCCTTATGCTATGGCCGCTCTCTAAGCGCTGTCACAAATGGTCGCTGATCAATGATGGCCCAACCATACAATAAACCATTTAGCTAATTTCAAGGGAGGCGCAGATCGGGATCAGCGCTTTCCCTTATCAGCAAACATACCTCGAGATACCCATCGCAGCCGCCCCCGGGATCAGCGTCCCAAATATCTCATTTGTAATCGATACAAACTAGCGGTTAAATTTTCCATTCCAGGGAAATTACCAAGATAGCTCAATCTCACTCACAGGGCTCGAACGCACGCCTATCGCATAAATGAGCTCACTGGAGTCGAGCGCTTCCCTGATTGAGCGCTATCTTGTCCGCCTTTGACATTTCTATGACCCTTTTTCCTGTCTGCAAAAATGCCGAATCCATTTGCAAAATAGGAAATCAAGAAACGCAGGATGGGGCATGCTGTTTTGAATGTATTTTTAAATAAAATCAAATCACACCGTCAACTTTAAATTTCTGTTAAACTAATATGAAACATTTCCCGTTGTGCTCGTGGTACACCTCCATCACAACCTCCGTAATCAATTAATTAATCGTGTTTACTGCAAACCTCCGCGAGAGACGATACACAAAAAGCCCAGTGGCAAGCCGTATTTCAATGGCTTCTGATCGGCGCAAATTCAACATAATATAGGCTGCTAGGAACACCAATATGGATCAGTCTACTAATTAGGTCCATACAGACATTCTGATAGTAACTTTATAGATTTTTTTTTCTTCTTTGAACCCTAGGATGCTGAAGTTAGCATGGTACATTTATAAATAGTACTCTCCTATAAGGTTCTTTATTTTCTTCGAGTATGGATCCCTTTAATCATTTTGGTAAATAGATTTTCAGATTTCATTTTTCTTACCCATAATGTTCTGAAAATTGGTCCCTCCAGGCGGTCTAGGAGGAAATAGTGGGTTTAACATTGCCACCACTGTTACAACGATTATGAACTGATGGTTTTAAATTCCTCCTTGTACTGCCAGCATAGATTACGGAATTACAACCAAGTTAGAGGTGTATTTTGTGTATCATAGCACCCTAATGTTTTTTTCAACATATATGGTTCACTAGATTATGCACAAGAACAGTTATCTAAAAAATTTCAGTTGATTCCAATTGTGCATATTAGAGGTTGCAATTTACAGGTGCCCCCAAAGATCCCCGTGTGGTTACAAAAAAATTTCTGTACAAATTACAAAGTTCTCTCTCTTTCTTTCCATAGTAGATCTAAATTTGCATGTAAGATAGCACTCAGACTATACTTTATAGTCAGGTGTAATTGTGGGCACACAGCATGAAGGATGGAATGAGTAAACAGACTTTTTTCTATTGATATTTTAGGTTCATTAGTACCTAAGCCAATAATTTTTGGAGGGTTGTGCAAATTTGGCGGCAGTGCCATTTTTGAAAAAATCCAATATGGCTGCCTTCATGTCCAAAATCATAAAAATCCCTTAAGTATTTCCGATAGAGAAAAATATCTCTCCGGTTACTCCGGTGTTTTTTTAAAGCACGAGAAAGTGTTGGTAGTAAGTTTATCATCATTGCCCACAAAAATCCCCAATATGGTGCTCAAAAGTCAAATATGCTCTCGGAATCATAAAAATCTTAATCCTCCATATATACCTATTTACGCTTTTGAAACATTACTGAAACACCTTAAAACGTGTTATGCAAGGTTGGTTCAAAATCTGTTATAATGATCACACTCTGCAAGTGGTACTTTAACACCCGGGGTAGAATGCATTTTCAACGTATCAGGACACGTACAAGTGTTCTTGTTACATTTAGCAGTTTAGAAGCGTGATTCAGTCCAGCGGTACTCCCCTAACTATGCAATCCCCCAAGCCACTTTCACCCCCCCGCCGCCACTTTCTACGCACTCAGACCCGCCTTATGAGATACATGTATTTGATCACCAGAAACCCTTAACGGGCATTTCTCTGTAAATCGGAACATTTTTAAAATTCCAAGATGGCAGCCAATTTACGAGCCGCCTTTAAAAAATAGGAAGTAAACCTACATTAGATGGTCTTATATGTAGTTACTTCAACTAAGTATTATTATAAAGGGTTAAATAGGGAGGGGTTAAGTATTTGACCATTTGACCTTCTTATCTGGAAGTTCTGTTTCTGTAACATGCAAAAATGTTAAAAGATGGTGGGCCCATTGGCTGCCTTTTACCTTCTTTAAAACCTATTAAATTCGATTAATCTGTATTGTATTTAGTTAATTAAAACACCCCAAATGAGTAGTTAAAGTTTAAATTTAAATGTATTAAAATATGAATGTTTGCATTTAAAAGTGTAGATTTCATCATTTTAGTCGTCGGTTGTTTTCATGCTTAAAATTCAAAAATGAAGGCCCATATATTATGAATATATGTCAATTTGTAGTTTTGAAAGATCTTAAAAGCAGTCATATTGACTGCCATCTTGATCGGTAAGCTTGGTAACAGGACTTTGGTATTGTTCCAGATATGAGTTCATACGGGGGATAGACAGTGCATGAAAATGCCTCCATCACCAACAATTACCTGATGAGTTATGGTCAATGAATGATTTCGGGGGCATCATTTGGTTTTAGGGGTGGCCATATGGATTTATGGTAATGTTGTGATAAATTCACGTCAATAACCGTCAAAAAGGATTCTTGTGCTTTAAAAGCTGGATCTAGAGCATAAAAACATATGGCCACCAGTTGAAGAGAATTTGAGGAGTGTGATAGCGGCCACGTTGGATTTCTAGAAAATGCACTGCACGAATTTTTGCACACCCTCCAGAAAGACAGATTGCTTAGGTCATCATTGACAAACATCAAATAGAAAAAGTCTGTACTCCCTTTCCACCCTGTGCCCACAATTCCTCCTGACTATAGACCAACTGTTCAGATAATAGACAAAATCTCCACTTTTTAAGGCAATTCCGGGGAGGGGGAGGGAAGGCTGTGGAATCACAACCGAATGCCCTTTAAAATTCCATGTGCCCACTCACTTTGGGCAAGCAGAACCGACACAAAAATGGACTTTTAATTTTATGCAGTATTTGTAGGTGAAAATTGTGTTTTTGTTGAAAAATAGAGACCACAGAAATGTAAATTGTACAAAATAATATGAAACATAATGGTTTATATTAAATACAACATTTTTTTTAAGCCTAAAGAGGGTGAGTGACCGACCTGTCTAAGCGCTGAACCATCAGCTGAGTTAAAATGGATCGAGCGGTGCTGGTTCGAGCCCCCAAATTCTGGTTTCTTTCGTCATATCAAATAGTGCCTACAAGGTCGGAAATGCATAATTGCAACAGCCGCGTGATGATGGAATTTCTCCTAGACTACCCATTGTGTATGCAATGGTTGTCCGGTGCCCCGTAGTTTCGGAGAGTCATGTGAAGCTGTTTGTCCTGTGTATCAGGGTAGTCATTCCCTGAGCACATAAAAAAGTTTTGCAGACCTTATCAAAACGAGTAGGGGACCATCCCGGGGCTGTTACCTGCACACTTTACTTCCGGTACCAGGTCCCCTTTCCAACCCGCACTAGGCCGCGTGGAAGGTGGCCGTAATCCACCTGGCAACATGTTGGCAGGCTGTCGTCCAACAGTGGACTGGACAAAGATGACGAAGTTCCATAAGGATCTGTAATAGCTCAAATGTTGTCTGCTGATTCCTTTAAAAGAAGAAAGTGAGGTGCCAAAAAAAAAACAAACAAACATTTCAATACAATGTCTTCACCTTGCTATTTCCGTTCACGATATCTTCAATAGTCTCCGGCACAGGTTCCTGGTTATCTTTGACTGGTTACTTGCTGCTGAAGATTTGACCCAATTTGGTAGGGTCCCTAAGACCATTGGTTTGATGGGCCTTCGTCTTTCACCCAGCTGGCACTTTACAATGCGTTGTCGTCAGTCAATCTGGCTTACTAAACTATGGAATGTAGTGAAAAAGGTCATGTACTATACATTTTTAGTTTTAGAAAACTTGCTTTAGGGCAACTTTTAAGAGACCTATGAGGTCGCCCTTTATTTAAAAGTTTTCCCCTTAAATCCTGAAAATAATAAGGTGTAACCCTTAATGTTTGCCCCCCCCCACCTTCATGGAATTTTCTTAGGCAAAGTTTGCAAATGGTGCTTGTGAATACGGCCCCTGTAGTATATAGCATCAAATTAATATTACTCAAACTAATGTAGTAACTACCTCTGCACGACGTAGCTTGACCTTGTCCCCCCACCCCCCCCCCCGAGGCTTATACCCATGTAGTAAACTGCAAGGTTTTGCCCATGTCTATTCGCTAGATAAAGTAACCTCAAGTCACTGCATGTAGCCTGACAGAATTTCTAATGCTTCTGTGTATTTATACTAATCCTATAACGTATTGCCTATTTTTTTTCATTCCTTACGCGCTGGAGATAACCACCTCTGCAAGCAGCATGACGAACATTATAATATATTTAAGCCCAGTGCCAGTGTAGAGGTATTGCCCAAGCCTAGCCAATAGAACCCACCTCTGTACGTAGCCTGACACGTCTCCTATACTCCTGTAGTATATTACATATCTTTTAGGAACTGGTCAGCATAGGTAGGCAGGTCCATCATGAGTTGTTTGAGGTTGCTAACGACTTCTTTCCACCAGTTGGTTGTAAACAACTCCTTTCTGCTCCTAGATTTCTGGGTTTGACCATCGTGAGGGCTTTCACAGCTTCAGAGGCTTAGTGGGATTAAAAACACCAAAATAAAGGCCTTTGAAATTTTTTTTGAAATTCTGTATAGAATGTTTTTTGTTACATGCAATCTGCAACCCCGTGCTATTTTAAAGGCTGACTCCAGAGATTTCAAAAATATTTTTTTGTGTAGATAAAAATAGTCATTTATAACTAAAGATGTCCACTAAAACGCTCATTCCAAAGTTAGAGATAATAGGATTTTTCCGTTTTCAGCAGTACCCTTTATGCACAGTATAAGGCCAAGAAAAAAGTTTTGTCTCAGAACCTGCATCATTTTGTTTAAATTGGTTTTTGACTTCTACATAATTTTTTTAGGTTTTCTCACTTGAATGTTTTTTGTAAAAACTTTCAGAAAAAAAAATGAATATATTTCACGGCCGAAAAATTTGAAGTTGGGTCCAAAATGATTCAAAAAAAAAAACAAAAAAACAATGTATTTCGCATTATCATTTTTTTAAAAAAAAACCCGCATTTTGCGCATTGCGGTTTGGTCACATTTCTTCTGAGACAAACTTTTTGTTTTTTTTTGGCCTAACCGTGCCCACAGGATCCGTGCATACAAAAACTCTGGATCCGGAATTTTCTAACAAAGTTGTAATTTTTTCTATATGAAGGACGTTCGATTTGAGCTTAGTTATTTCCCACAGTGATTAGTATATTGCACAAGCATTATTAACATTCAAAAATTTGAAAATTGGGTGCGCCCTCATCAGAAAATCTCTGAGTCAGCTTTTAATGTCACCTGGAATGGTTTGACAAATTGCAAGGTGGTTATTTACAACAATACCTTCTTGTACTGTGCTATTGGTTTTGTTTTCTATCTCTAACAAAGCTATAGTTTGTTCGGTCTCGAGTTTGGGGGTGACGTCATGACGCGACTTTGCATTCGCTCTAGCGTTTGGATTGCGCCGCCTTTGTTCGTGTGCGTAAACGCTGCAATTCCAAGGATGCAAAACCTAACACGCGCAGTGACGTCACCCCCAAACTTGAGATTGAGCAGAGTATAGGCTGCAATGTCTTCTTCCACATTGTCCAGATAAGGACCTTCTCAGTCCCACACATAGATACAGAATAAAAGGAGATGCCGTACGCTCGTGTTGAAGAATAGGCAGCCACCGTAACCGTGTTTTGAACATTATAAATATTCATTACGGTCATCCATTCGAAACGCGCACGCGTACGCACATGCGCCGTAACCTGTTGGCCTGGAAACGGTACATCGTTCTATGCAAATGCTGAATATATGAATAAATTGGTACACCACGCTATGGAAATCTGGGAATATATGAATAAATTGGTACACCACGCTATGGAAATAAGTACGCACTGCAGGAAAAGATGGTTACGGCTTTTGAGCTGGCGTTCACTATCTAGTGTTATAAATAGAAATCTGTGGTCCCACATCAGAGGGTGTATTGAGTCCATCCCACAATGCACTAGTTTTGGGAAACTTCACCTCAATAAGGTCATGTGATCTCTCAAAATCCTATTCTTTAACCTTCACTTTTAAGCTACACTTGCAAATTTAAAATATTTTGACTCCTTCAAGTGGATCAGAATCATGAAATGTTTTGTGGTCCTTAAAGGTGCATTTTGTGATTCCGGCACCTTCGGTTTTATTCAATGTTCACTAGATATCCTTGAGAAAAGCCTATTCACACTTGTTTTTCAAGTTGATTCCGATCTTGCTTTTTTGTGTTATGAGCAATTGCTTGTTTCCCACGGTCCCATAGGCCACTGTGCTGTAATTTCTGTCCGTTTATTGACAGAAAATACAAAATTGTGAATTTCTTACAGATACGACCGAATTTGCACGTAAGATTGGGCACACATGGATTACTAAGGCTAACGGTTCAGATGATACAAGAATCTCAATTTGAAAAATAGTGAGGTGCACTTTTTTAAATGTGCCGCATCTTTTGAAGTTATAAATGGTCTCAGTCATCTTGATCAAATGTCTTGCAGCTGAAATTTATTAAGCTTTCCGGAGTGACAGCGCAAAGCATTAAAAAAAATCATGTGCGTTTTCCCATTCCAGTAAAAATTTATTGTCTTGCTTTTTATTTTTTTTTATAAGTGGACTATTGTTAGGCGCGGGTACAAAAGAGAGGAATCAAGTTATTACACACCATCAATGCTCATAGTACGGATGACACTAGCGCTGGAAATTTTAAAACAAGAGGAGAATCGCGTGTATTATGGATAAGCCCAAGCCCGTAACGTTTTCCTCTCACAACGCGGCGAGTGTGGTTGCGGGATGGTAAGCACGCGCGTGCCGTCACTGTTGAGGCGCAAGCACACGCATATTAAACATCTGTGCGTCACGCGATATGTTACCAGTGTTGCATTTCCCCGTGTTCCATGTCTGATCGGCCGATTTTTCTGC
Source organism: Ophioderma brevispina (assembly GCA_023653785.1). Classification (NCBI taxonomy): domain Eukaryota; kingdom Metazoa; phylum Echinodermata; class Ophiuroidea; order Amphilepidida; family Ophiodermatidae; genus Ophioderma; species Ophioderma brevispina. Next base: position 27,648 of record JAMKCH010007094.1, read on the forward strand.
AATAATTATGGAAAAAACCAATCGATTGAAGAAGAAACTATGCGTCTAAAAGTTCCTGAATCCCTAATGCACAAAAAGGTCTCCCGTTGACCCTGTCATTTGCATCAGGAAAAGAGCTATTTGAGTCCGTGAGATAGATAGCATGTGGGCATTCAGTTGTTGTTGTTGTTCAACTCACTAGTGTAACGAACGTAAAATACTCGCGTTGTTCATAAATATGCATAGGACTTTCCAAATACGACGATACGTAAACCATATATGGTGGTGCCCAAAACTATGATATGAAGTGCGTATGCTCATTATATTACTTTTGGGCACCTAGATTTTGTTTACGCCGTTTCGGGAGAATATTCGGGTCTGGGTTATATTAAGTCATTGGGATGGAACATATCTTCTTACCCATCTCGTAACTCAAAACGTAATTTACCATGGGTTCCAGTGTGCACTTAAAGGTGCAACGCGAGTCTCAAACCATCCCATCTTTTTATGATTGATATGTAGGGATTTCATATAGAGTAGACACGCAATAGATTCCTACCCATTATTTGGCTACTGAATAAACTTAAAATGAAAACAAAAGGTAATTTGTACATTTGCTATATTTCAATCGAAAACATACGTGTGAATTTCCTAGTTGCTCCTATAGGAAATTAGGAATTTCACAATTTTTGTACCAAAGTAGAGTTCTCAAAAGCTGAATATTTCAGATGGAGAAATTTTTTGATTGGAAAGCTTTATATCAGTATAAAAATCATTATTTCAAATGTTTAAGGAAACCGTTATTTAAAATCTCTATTGCACCTTTACCCCCTGTGGTTGAGCTAAAGAACGCAGCATACAATATAGCAATTATAAGATGATCCCTGTGTAAATGTACAGTTCAAACATCTTTTCCACAAGCTCTCTTTGAAATATGGATCACTAAATGTCAGAGATGATTGAAATTCCAGTTGGAGACTGGGAACCAGCAAAAGTTTGGCGCAGTCATGACACTGATAAATCAATTGATCTCCACTTTTGACAGTTCTGATGAAACAAATGTATCAAACTTGAGAGGCGAATTTTGCGCTATTCGCATGAAAGTCAAATGCGTAACATATGACGATTTGCGATATTGCAGCTCTGCCACGCAAAGTATCATGGATTCACACGCGGCCATCGCTCACCTTTCTCACAATGATGCCCGGGTTCAATTCCTTGTGGAGCCAGTGTTAAATGTGAATTTGACTGGCGATCCATCAGGTTTTCTCCAAAGAACTTCCTGGTTCAAAACAGACTTCTTTCCATGAATCTTTGTTTTTGAGCACCCTTAGGCGTTTCACAGAAGCATCCCAAGAATTTGGTGGATATGTCGTGCATTATAAGAAAAAATATTGCGGATGACATCCATTCTGGATGCATCACGTAGGCTGACTTATTCTTGTGGTTGCGATCTCTGGGACAGGTGGAATGGTCGGAGGTCAAAGGGTTACATGATTCGCCCCTTTCACAATAACAACATTATTTTGGACACAGATAACAGTGGTTTGAGGAGGCAATATATTCAAGTGTAAGACAACACCATTGTTCAGATTTATGGCTATTGTGTTTTCTACTGATATGAGAGAATGGCACTACAGGTACGCCCAACAAGTTACCGGAGGAAACAAAACGGCGGTTTTGATTGGTAGAAGCCAATAATGAATATTGCAAAAGCCCTATTCGTACTGTGCTAAATATTGATGGTTACATTAAAATGGCAGTTTTGGTTTATATCTGGGAATGAACTGGATGAGGGGCTAAATGTCAGGACGGACATGAGGCAAAATACCGCCTTTCATCTGATACCACAATCGATACTTATGGTTAAATCAGGGGTGTCCTGAAGATGATTAGAACATGCACCTTTAACATGCTGGTTGAGCTAAGAACAGCAGCAAAAAGAGCAATTATAAGATGATCCCTGTGTAAATTTACAAGTTCATAACCTCTTTCACAAGCTCTCTTTGGGGAAACTATGGATTCACTACATGTAAGAATGATTGAAATTGCAGTTGGAGACTGGGAACCAGCAAAAGTTTGGCTCAGTCATGAAACCTGATAAATCAATTGATCTCCACTTTTGACAGTTCTGATGAAACAAATGATCAAACTGGAGAGGCGAATGTTGCGATATTCGCCATGAAAGTAAAAGGCATAAAATGCCGATTTGCGAATTGCAGCTCTGCCACGAGAAAAGTATTCTGGATTCACAGGGCATCGCTCACCTTTCACCAACTGTAGCCAGGGTTCGATTCCTTGTGGAGGCCAGTGTTTAAAATGTGAATTTGACTGCCGATCCATACAGGTGTTCTCCAAGAACTTTCCTGTTTCTAAATCAGAATTCTTGCCATGAATCTTTGTTAGCACCCTCGGCGTTCCAGAAGCATCAAGAACTTGGTGGCTATGTAGTGCATTTATAAGAAATAAATATTGCGGATGACATCCATTCCTGATGCATCACGTAGGCTGACTATTATTGTGGTTTGCCGATCTGTGACAGGCGTGAATGTCGGAGGTCAAAGGGTTACATGATTCGCCCCTTTCACCAGAACAAAAATTATTTTGGACACAGATAACAGTGGTTTGAGGAGGCAATATAGTCAAGTGTAAGACAACACCATTGTTCAGATTTATGGCTATTGTGTTTTCTACTGATATGAGAGAATGGCACTACAGGTACGCCCAACAAGTTACCGGAGGAAACAAAACGGCGGTTTTGATTGGTAGAAGCCAATAATGAATATTGCAAAAGCCCTATTCGTACTGTGCTAATATTGATGGTTACATTAAAATGGCAGTTTTGGTTTATATCTGGGAATGAACTGGATGAGGGGCTAAATGTCAGGACGGACATGAGGCAAAATACCGCCTTTCATCTGATACCACAATCGATACTTATGGTTAAATCAGGGGTGTCCTGAAGATGATTAGAACATGCACCTTTAAAAGGGAGGAGAGGACTGTGATACAATTGGCAGGGACCCAAAATACTGCTATAAAAAAAATCCATTAAGTTTAATCTTTGACCCCTCACAATTCAACTCCGACATGGGTCAGATGTAGATGATCAATAATCAGCCTCAAATCAAATGTCATTCAGCCCATGATGCATCTTGATGGTGTGGATACGCAAGCCAATTATTAAAAAGCTCACTTGTAATTTTTGTACCGGGTGTCTAAAAAAACGAAACTCTACGAAATGCACTTTTAGAGTGTAGGCACTTTGACGTGTGGTGAGTTTTTAGACACCCGGTATGTGTTTTATCTCAAACTTTGCCACCATTCCCTTAATACAGAAACACAATATTTTCGTGACTTACATGACCATAGAATTCTTGTTTTTGTTCTCGTATGGAGTGTCATACTGATTGCATGAGAGGAATGTTCAAATCGAAACAGAGGAATCTTCGCAGCTTGGCTGTCTACGACACGATTGATTGAAATACATCCCGATATTGTCAATGGAAAAATAAACATGGTATTATATTAGGTTGCCACATGAAAATAAGATGGTTTTATTATACTCTATTGACTATCAACTTAATTACATTTACTCTTTCTCCACTAAGGCAAAGAAAACCAATCTTACAAACTGACCTTACATGACCTTTGATGTTGGGGGATATGTGACATTTGACCCATTAACAATGTGGGGATCCAAGGGCACCTATGACCTCACGTTCTGGTTATTTTAGTATTTTTTCTGCACGACAGAAAATCAAAGCATGGTTTCTATCGGGACGACTACGATAGCAGGCAAGATCAAAATGTTTGAAATTTTCTTTTTGTACTTGTTTGTGCGCTAAACTTGAAACGTTCTCGGTAGGTGGTGGGTCTACAATGCTGATCCAGGGCCAGTTTGAGAGAAATCGCATCTTCAAAAAACTCTCCTGTCACTTTCATGATACTAGATCGGGGGAGGGAGGGGTCTCAAGTTTAGTTGGGTAAGGACATTGGCCAAAAAAGGGACCCATAGCTAGCCCAGAGAGCAGATTTTTGCCATTTTTCCTAGAAATTTGAAAACTTTTTTTCAAAAAAAAAATTTTTTTGGTGGTGGAAAATTTTGTCTTCAGCACAATGAGAAATTGGAATAATCTGCCAAAACAAAGTTTGAAAAGGGACCCATTTCTATACCAAAATTTGCATGATAAAATGAACCCATATTTGCAGCATGTCCCCTTACAGTATTTTTGTGAGAAGCCCCCGGGCACTGCCAATCACATATCCTTGTTGTGATATTTGAAAGTCCATTTGTAATCTAGCACCTCATTTTTATATCCCTGAAAAAAAAATGTATTTTCAAAATGTCAGTGATTCCGATGCGTGCATTTTTATGTTATATGCAAATGTTGTATCACGCTGCCCCATATGCACTGTGCTGTAATTTCTGTCCGTTTGTGGACCGAAATACAAAATTACGATTATCTTTCATGACCTATTAAACTTGAATAAGATTGGCCATTACATACTATACTTATGCCAATAGTACAGATGATTATAATAAAAATCTAACCTTTTTGAGTTCAAGTGGGGGGAGGGGCAAGGTTGTGATCACGAAATACCACTTTAAAGCAGCACTGGCACATTTTCAGAAAAATATGAAATTTCTCAATTTGCTCGAAATAGTAGTCTAGGCCATTGGAGAATAAAGATGTATTTTCCATAAAAAATAACATACAGATAAGGGACCATTAATATGAGGCTAAAGACAGCCAGGTAATTTGTTTAGGGCTACCTTTTAAGTTTGCCGTACTTTTAATCAACAATGTGTCCTATTACAGGAATATAATAGACTAGTTAAGTAATGGATATTAAAACCACAAAGGTCACAAAATACGGCAAACAATGACTGAGCGTCATGGGGTCAACTTAGCGTGTGGTTGCTTGTGTTAACCCATTCCGCGCGGCCGACATTGAGGATAAAATCGTCGGTTACCTAAGTGGATTGCATTTGGTCCTAATAATTTCAGGTGAGGGCTAACTTATCAAAGCTTTACAACCAGGCAAAAATAATATCAAATTGAGAAAGCAGAGGGGAAGCCAATATTTTTCCCCCCCCCCCCCCCCCCAAATGTGCGTATCTCTGTTACTACGTTGGCGTTTCATTGAGGCCACTGGAAGGCGATTCCTGGCTTGAGTCGTCATGTTCCTTACATCCAGGTAGTTATTCAGCAGACATTGTAACTGTACCAAAACAGAAAAAATGTTAACCCTGTCTACCGGCCGATTCTATTGGTTGCACATTGTGCTGTATGATATATTTATCCAATCATAGACATGGTAAGAAATGCTTAAATGCTTGTACAGATGTATAGAAGGTCCATTTTGATTGGTTACTAACAGGTTAGATAATGTTATATCATATAATGAGCCAATCAGAGATACTGTAAAAAAAGTGGCCGACTCTGAGATTTCAAAATACAATTGTAATGTCTATTAAAACCGGTCAACCAAAAATTAAATTTAGTCACCTAAAATACTCAATTCAAAAGCAGGAAATCCCAAATAGACAAACATGTGAAAGTGAAAGAGGTGGATTGCTTGGGGCAGTCAGTGGTTTTTTCCATAGAGATAGATAAATAAAAAAAAAAAACCTTGAAAACCGACGGCCACCTTGATTCGACAAGCTCACTGGTAAACTTGACAACATGGAATATACTCTTCTTGTTGATTTTGCCAGGCCACCCTCAGTTATAAAACGATCCTTAGACAGAAAGTTTACTGTCGCAAAGATTATCCACAATTATTTTGGCAGTTTTTCAATATGGCGTCCAAAATAGTTGCTATGACAACTGTGACATTTTTAACACAGAAGTAATGCACAGTTCTAATATTTATATTAATATGGAACATTGGCCTCGTTTGGTGCGATACAGCGTCTGCCAGAAACAGCCCAGATGGCTTTGGGTTTTTTAGCTTCACACTTCCTTGGAAAGAATTTAGTATTGTGCCACAACCCTCTGAATTCGGCAGCCTCAACAGAATAAACTGCATGTTGAAAGAAGTGGTGGCAGAATACTGAATTTATCCCACCTCCTTTTCCAAAACTGAATGTTTATACAGGTATGAATCTCTGAACATGCGACAGTTCTTTGCTTAACCATTTGTGTTCTATTGGTGACTCAGACTTCAAAAATTGTCAAATGATTTAAAAAATACCAAAATTATGCATTTTCAGGACTGTATTCATAATCCACACAAAAAATGAATCCAAATGAGTCCAAACAAGCTGAGTATTACTTAGATCAGGGGTAGCGCTAACCTGCGTTTTGGTGTACTGGACCACCGATTTTAACTTCTTGGACCCCTGAAGTTTAACTTCCCATGCAGTAAGGACCGGTTCGAGACTGTGTATTTTTCGTCTTTATTTAATTCAATGCTCGCCAGTTTCTCTGAGCCTCTATATAATATTTATCTAAACATTTCTGGGGTTTTATCATTTACTTGATCCTCGCGTGCATTGATTGAGTTTCGCTTCGTCATAGGTTCTGCTAGAATCATGCAAATAGGCTCACCCCTTCTAAAATATATAATATAATTACGGCCGTTTGAAACTCTGAAATAAAGACGGAAATACATTAGCGCTCGTTTCTCCGGTATCCACATAAACACAGTCCTCTGTGGTCGATCTCACGCCTATATAGCGAGAGGACCGGTTTTGAGACCCGTGTATTTTTCGTCTTTATTTAATTCAATGCTCCAAGCCTCTATATAATAATAAAATTTAACTATATACAGATGTTCCACGCTTGAAAGGGCGCTTGGAACCCAAACAAAACCGTTGATTTACTTCACCATTTATTTTTCTATTTTAGTATTTCACTAATTGCACTTACCACAGTTTGTATATTTGACCAAATTTCATCCATGGTGTAGAGTTGAGTGTCAGAATTAGACTACAAGAAACAAAAAGGAATCAAGCCATTTATTTACTGATCAATTAAACACAAATCAAACAATAAGCTATCAAGCGAGCTATTAATCAGAGGGTCATGACACCTCACTTTGCTTAGAGAGGAATGTGTAATCTATCTGCAGATATCACACTAGAGAAATACTTAAGATCATCCAAGTTGTTGAAGTGCTTATGACTTTGTTAGGAAGCTAGTTGGGCAGTAGACAGTGACAGCATCCCTGAAGGAGGGCACTCACATAAGAAAATACTATGTGTTCATGTTAAAAGGGTAAGATTTTGTGTAAAAAAGAATGTATTTCATTTCAACACAGGGCCAGGTTGTCGGCGGCTAAACTGTCACCCCCGTCGGGTTTCTAATGAAATCCCGGAGGGTAGCTGGTTACCTGTAAAACTAAAAAGAAGATCTACCTACAAGAGCGTCAGCTCTGGAGCGCTAATGGCGGCCATCCAGCACATTGACGTCAGGAAGGGCATCCGGTCAATTATGTTTTGCTCAAAAAAATCCACACACACAGCAGTATTGCTGTGAGGTGAATCCGGCCACCCCCCATTAGCGGGGACAAAACCAGATTTAAAACTTTAGTTTTACTATTACGTATACTACCTCATAAGCCACCGCCACTCAAGTACTGTAAAAGTGATAATTTTCGCGTGTGTAATTTTTTTGCGTTTCAGCGATTTTTAACATTTTTGCTTGTTTTTAAATTTTCTCTTTTCAGCTATCCTACATACACCTACACACAAAATAAACATTTTCGCGGGTTTTTAATTTTCCGCTAGCTCAGAAGCGCGCGAAAATTAATGTAGCGCGAAAATTTCCACTTTTACAGTATATTTTTGTCATTTTTCCATATAAACTCCTCAAAAAAAGTTTGGAAACTTTTTTCAGACATGTACTTCTCATTCAACTGAAAATTTTATTACACTCTATTGCATATCAGTGAAAACCTCAGTTATTCCTCTTGTAGCAGGGCTGGAAAATATCAATTATTTTGCATCCACAATTTATGAGTAATCATTTTTTTTATGTCATTGAGTATCTCTTTGGTTCACCTCCCTTGTAAATATTTATATATTTATGCAAATACTAGCGCGGTTTTGAGCCAATCAGCGCGCCGCCTTTAGCGTGGGTTTGCTGGCGTGGTCTGAGATTTTGCGCCATTGCTGACTAGGTGAATATTCTTGTTGCGTGAAGATTTTGAAGCTGCTGGAAATTTTAGATTTGTGTGTGCGTTGGGAGCCAGGTTGGACCGAAGAGATATTGTGGAAGAAGAGGACAGAGTACGTAGAACATTCTCCCGAGTTTGGAGCTGAGGTTTGATGTAGTTTTGTTTAAAAATGTGAAGAAAAGGGTAGATTCAGAATGTGCGGGATGCAGCTTTTCGTACTGTGTGCATGCATCGTTACGGAGTCGTCCAGTGGTGACTCAAGTTTAGGCTTAAATTTCTCTAAAATGACGCTGCAGCCAGTCCAAATCAATAGAATCATTAGTAAGAATGTTATTACTGCTCTGAATCTTCTTCGATTTAGGCCAAATTGTTATAAATGTTCAAGATTCTGGTCATTTGTGATTGAGCTGTTACATACCAAATTGTCACTGTCATTACGTGTACACATATATTGTGGTGTGCATGAATTCAAATTTGATTAGGCTCGAAGGTGAAAATCTGCCCTTTGCAATCCAAATTCATATTCGATTGTTTACATGAGCAGGGCGTGCTGTTATTCCTGTTCCCTACACCTGGCGTTATATGGTGTGATCGCCATGATTTTTGGTCATTCTAATTTGAGTTATGGTTGAGTCAAAAATTCTTAGATAAATGAATGAAATTTTATTTGCCTGAAAATTGGTAATTCTGGAAAATGGCGCTGGCCATTCGCGATCGCCCGTCGGTTGTAGCAGGTCATGTTATGTCAAAGGTGGCACGGGTGGAACTTTGACACTGCGCGACGAGTGATTTTGGCATTTATTGCGCAAGGTGATGTTGTGTTCTAAATTTGAACAGGACTTGACAGTTGGATCGTGTTTGATGTATGCTGCCGTGTAAACTCTCATTGTGTTTGGTCAATATTGGCACGGATTCCGTTGAGTTTATGCATGAGTACAACTCTCGCTATTATCGTGTATTGATGGATGTTTAAATGAATGAATGCTTGCCTGACCGACTCTAGGCCAACACACTGCGCTTGTTAGGATGAGAAAAAATAGGGTTATGTTATACTGCTTTAATATTTTGTGGATTTTAGATTTACTTCCCCTCCATTTATTGCTGCTTTTAATTTAGTTGTCATGGGTTGGGACCCGGAATAAATTAGGGGATTGTTTTAATTTTAAAAAATTGGGATTGTAGGGATGGTGTAGTTTTTTTTGTACATGCATCAAGAGTGTTTGCACACTCCTTTTGTGTTTAAAGTGTGCTTGGAACTGGTTTGTTGTAAAGGGGCATTGTCTGATGGTAATATTAGGATATATTTTTGCATAATATTATATGAAACACATAATGGCTGTCATGATTTTCTGGCTTTAACATATTTATGTTTGGTACATTCGATAGACTTCACACTGAGGTGCCTTTTGTAATAAGTTTTGATATACAAGATTGGATATCACGAGCCAATATTTTGGTATTGTTATTACATGTACACGGTATTCCAAATTAGCTTTTCAGCATAAAACAGCTGCTGTTTTGGATACTTAGTTGTCTTTCCAAACATTTAGGGACTGCTAAATTATATAAACTCATCCGTGCTCATAGGCCTGGCTTGTTACGGGACAGATGATGTGTGCTAAAATGTGTTTTGATGATCAAAGCCAGTGGCCTATGTTTTTAGTGGTTTGGATTAAAGTGTTATTGATTGATTATGGCTATGGTGAAACATGGTTAGGCTATATTTGTACATTTCATGTTTCACCTTGTGTAGTTAAGTTACAGTTCATGACCAAGAGATTCTTGCAGTAACATATCACCAAGCCAATTGTATAGACTTTCAGTATTATTTATGCAAACTGTATTTCATAGGCTTGGGTCCCATACGCTATACACAACAAAGTATATGAGTGTGGTAACTTATGTAGACCTGGTCCGTCCATAGGAAATATTTGGGCATAGCCCAGGCATTTGATTGGTGCTTATATTTGGTATACGGGTAACAGATAGATAGCGGATAAACCACATATTTTTATAAATAGTGTTTCTAGGTGTAAAGTGTCATTTTTATGATTGTGATACAAAAATCATATTTTTTAGCTGTTGGTCCAAATTTACTGTTTGACTTCCGTGTGTGTTATTCTAAAAGTACAATGGTTATCCTTTTACGATTCTTGCAGTGACAAATTCTTATTAAGTCAGTGCAACTTTCATTAAGAAGGGTTGGATATAGTGGGGAATTGACATAGTGGCTTAGGGTGTGTAAGCATTTATTTTTGTAATTTTAATTCACTGCAAATTTGTCCCACACACTTCCAAATTTTCAGAAAACATGTTTTTGATAGTATATGGAAGGATTAATTTTGTCTTGATACTATTGCACTGATTCCAAATTGCTAATGTTTATGGGGATTAAACACACACATTAGTGGTGTTTCAAAGATAATTCAGCGAGTATGGTCGACCATTGATTAAACTGAACTAAACGTAGGCCAGGGACTTGAGTACGGGATGTAAGGAAATATTAAAGAGAAAGAAGACACATGTATTCAAGTGCAATCATGTGCTATCATACGATCAGTTATTGTCATGTATTTTTAAATTATATGTTGGTTTATTGGTCACACATTAATATATACATGCTCATATAACGTTATTGTCAATGTATGTGCACTCGGGTTAGAGTTGACTGAACAAAAATGATGTTGACTTAGGTTTTATACTTTTTGTACTCTACCGAGCACGTGAGTCTGGTATCATTGCCAAATTGTTTGTATGTATACTACATTCACATTGGTGCAGTGCGTGCTGAGCAGTACAATGTGAAGTGTGCTTGAGTCCCGAGCCTTGTGTGGCCAATGGGCAGATTCTCTTGGAGCACTGATTAATATGGTGTATTTTAAAATGTTCTTATCAGTGGACCCCGTTAACTTCCCTCATATTAAGCTATTTCGGTTGCACGGCCATTTTATCTTGCGCTGGTTTTGTTACGTGTGTACTAAACTGTTCTTGTCTTTTAATATGTGACAAACAATGGGTAATGCACATTTAATTTGAATATTAACGAGCTTACTTTTTGGAGTTACTCACCTTGTTGAGTCATTGTGTGGAGAGCTCGAACTTAAATATACAATAAGGTTGTAAAAATATGATAATGCTCGGTTAATAGGAGAGATAGAAGATATGGAAAAGAGTAAAGATTGATGATATTGGAAAATATTGGAAAACATTGAAGAACAAATATTGGAAAACATTGAAGAAAAAATTGGGAAAACATGAAATGAAAAAGAAAAACACTGGAAAAAGATGATGATACAAGTGATAGTGGAAAAGAGTAGTAGTGAATAGAGGTGAAAAGAATAAAACAGAGAGCTGAAGTAGATGGAGTAGAAAATAATGATGACACATGAGCTAAGAGCAGCGCTTAACTTTTACAAAAGCTATTGAGGGCATGTTACCAGATACTTGTAAATTAGTTTATATAGCGAAGTAAAGTGGCATAGTACATTTATACCACTTTTATACCATATGATGTCCCACTATTGATTATGACATTGGTATTGGTAAGTTAATAGACAGGTGGTGACCTTATAGAAAGGAAGTGTGATGTTTTTAAAGAACAAATATAGAATCCATTACAGGTTACCAAAAAGATGCTGGTAGAGAGCCATTGAGATAACCAAAAGCTGCTCTGTAGAGAGCCATGCAAGATGAGTGTGATAAAGTAACCTAAAAGATGCTCTGCAGGGAGCATATGAAGAAGTGATCTAAAGATGCTCTTCAGAGAGCCATTAATGGTTGATGAAAATGTTCAGAATAAAGATGGTTACAATAAAATCGATGAAAAGGGGTTTAGTTATAGAAGAACCTCTTATATATAATTGTTGTTAAATGGGAAAAGAGTTGATGTATTAAATGAAGAGAGAAAACAGGAAAAGATAAAATAGTGTTGGATGGGATAACAGTGACTTGGGTTGGAAAAAGAGAACTAAGGTTGATGATGAAATGTTAAGAAAAACTGATCAAATGAGACTGAGAGCTTTTAAGTATTGGTAAATAAGGTCTCCATCCAATTTGTCTGTACCTTGTATTCATTTGTGTACTTTGTTTAGTGTATTGCTCAAATATTGACAAATTACTTGATCTGTTTTATTTCATGACCTTCTGCCATGCGACTAGCCATGCTGACTAGGCAATACCCATTTGAAAATATAGTCCTTGCGACTAGGGAAATACCCATGTGGAATTTAAGTTATTGCTGACTAGATACCAATGTTAATACAATGTAATGCTGACAAATTGGAAGAGCATTATTGTGGGTTAACCAGTATGGGTTAACATTGCTAAGTCAAATTATACTACCCGTTGGTGAGCGGTGTTGTTCACCACTTTAGGCCATCACGTAAGAAAGAGAGTGAAGATTAGATGAAGAATTAATGTCGTCGAGGTACAACATGAGCCTTGGAGTATTTGTAAAGAAGGCGAGTTTTAAAGTTAAAACAGTATCTTAAACGCACGTGAGCTAACCCCGAAGAAAGTTGTAAAACGACACTCTTTTCTCTGGAGTGCGCAAATAGGGTTCTGACCCTAAAACGGGCCCTTGGTGTTTTTGCTAGTCAAAGGACTAACCAGTGCCCGCTACCAAATTTAGGCACTGAATTGGAAGCGAGCGGCCCGGTCCCGCCACACTCTGTACAATGACACCAAAATAAAGATTTGATTCTTGTGGTGAGTTGGCACATTCCTTTGAATAATGGTAGCTGAAAGAAAAAGTGCCACATTTCAGAAATGTACTCATTTTAGGGTTGCTTAAATTAAGAGGATTAAGTTAAAAGGTGTGCTCAAATGGCTGATGGTGAGTTTGCTTGATAGCAGCCTCCGGTTTTTTAACCCTTTATTCTCAAAGTTTACTCATTGACGATCACTGCACAATGCGGACGGCAATTTGGTCGTCTGGTACTGATATAGCCCAGATGAGGACATAGAAGATGGCAACGGCCGTAGAAATATTGTCCCCGAAAAGGACATAAGTGTTTCTTCAATAACCAATCAAGTCTGGTTGTCCAGTTATCAGGGGTGCCCTCACCAAAATCTGTAGCTCTTCCAGAATGCAACAGGACAGGGAAACGTTCACCACGCCTCCTCCAAACTTTAACTTTACCATCCAACTCCGAAGACAAAATCTGCATTCATCTGAAAACACAAATTCTGTCACCCTGGTTAAATTCCACTACTGGTGTTGCCAACACCACCTTAATCGAGCCTGATGGTGAAGGGCTGTTAGTGCTGGCTTCTTAGCGAGTTACCGTGCTCTCAGATTGAACTCGTGTCGATACTGTCCACAAACTGTGCATGCAAATTTTGTGGAAAAATCCCCAATTCCAAAGAACAGAGTGTAATTAACCTTGTTTTTATGGGTTGTTGTTGCCCGGGGTCAACCGTTTCTGGGTCTCACCTTCTCTTTACCAGTTTGCACAGAATTTTGTTTTTCATTTTGATAAAGCAATAGGCTTACCCCAACATTGGCTACAACTTGATTGTGAGATATGCCAGCTTCGATTTGCCCCATGACACAAGCCTTCAGCACATCTGATACTCATGGCGTGATGAGATACTGAACAACCACTCTTTAACATTTTCCTATTCAAAGACCCGGGTTCAAAGCAAACCTAATCCTCTTAAGCTGTGTAACTCTTAAACTGAGGTATTGAAATTTGGCACTTTCTTTTTCAGACCTACCAGTATTCAAATAAGTGTCACTCAACCATGAAGAAATCATTTCTTATTATTTTGGTGTCATTGTACAGAGGAATAAATGACAAATACATGTCTAAAAAAAATTTCCAAACTTTTTTGAGGAGTTTATGTTGCTTATTTCTTTTGCTTTTTTGTTTGTTTATTTAAACAAGCAAAAAACCACAATTTTTGTATAAAATCACAACTTTTTGTGTACAAGCTTAATGGCTCCTCTATACGAGCACAAAATCCAGCGTGAAATAGCTAGGTTACAACATTTTTAAAAGCAAGAAACTGACAACACTACAATGTCATTTAGCATCTACGTAAAGGATTAAAGAACAAGCATGAGTTCCACTTTTTTATGTGATTGACTCCCAGGATATAATTCCTACATTATTCATGTGTGCCATAATTCTAACTCACCGTAACTCTATGTAATGAACCTAACACAGTCATATGGGCAGTTGCGACACATCTGAACCCATAACTCTAACTCCCCGTAACTCTTTGTAATGAACCTAACACAGTCATATGGGCAGTTGTGACACATCTGAACCCATAATTCTAATCACCGTAACTCTTTGTAACGAACCTAACACAGTCATATGGGCAGTTGTGACACATCTGAACCCATAATTCTAACTCACCGTAACTCTTTGTAACGAACCTAACACAGTCATATGGGCAGTTGTGACACATCTGAACCCATAATTCTAACTCACCGTAACTCTTTGTAATGAACCTAACACAGTCATATGGGCAGTTGCGACACATCTGAATCTCTCAAATAGTAATTCCAATAGTTCTAATAGAAGCTTGGGCTGGTTATGTTGTGTGACATTTTCCCCTCGTAATTTGGCACTGAAAAAGAAAGAAATGAGAAAAAAATTGAGTTATCACAACCTGTACACAAGGCATTTCAAAGGTGGTATATCCTACCCCCATCCCCCGGTATATCCACATATCATGCACGTAGGCAGGATTTCGCACCCCCGGGGTGCAGATCCTGGGGACGGTCCAAAGTACAACAGCAGGGGGTCCAGGGGCAGCATGAGAACATTCCAGAAAGAAGCGCCCCCAATTTTTTAACCCTGGTTTTTGCATATTTGGGAATGCTTACCAATGTATTAGATCACACCTGAAGGGAATAAGCCGAATACGCCGTCTTTATGTAATATGATGAGTAATTTCTGTCGTGCAAAACAAATTCAAAGAATGATTTTCTATAGGGACATTACGACAGCAGGCAAGTTCAAAACAAGGTTTTCCGGTTTTCTTGTGTACTTGTTTGTCCAATAAACTTTCGTAACATTCTCAGTAGGTGGTCTACGACTGATCTAGTGCGATTTGGAGAGAAATTTGTATCCTAAAAAAATCTCATCCTGTCACTTTAAGGTCCCCCGACGGGTCCAGGAACAGAGTTTGGGGGTTCTAGTTGGTGAAGTCTCCGTAAGAATATGCATTTTTTTTTTCACAATTTGATCCTTATTTCAATGCCTCTCCTTTCTCCTTAGACCTCGGGGAGCACGCACACCCCTGGCTATGCGTATGAATATGGAACAAACTTTTATGTGAGTGCAAATCCAATCTACGAACATTCTTTAAAATTGAACTTTATTTTGGTATGTTTTCCACAGGTGAAAAAAGATATTTTTGGTATTGAAATGGGGGCTAAAATTCAATTAAATTATTTTGACTGAAAACAAACAAACAAACTAACAGAAGGAAATGGTAACTCATAGTCCGGGACTTTACCCCTGATATTTGGAATCTATAGCAAAACTACCTGAGTACTAGAAAGTTGACAGAATTGACTTGTTTAGCAAAAAAAATACACCGTACATACACATGTTTGGATAATAAAAATCGAATTGAGAGCAAAAGATTTGCTATATCATTTTTATGATGTCTCTGTATGTCCCAATGGTCAAATTTTGGGCAATTTTTTTAGGGTCAGGCCGGTAACAGTTTAGCACCATTTCAAACCAAAAACTGAACAAAAAAATGGTCCTGAAAATTGTTATCTTGAGTAAATTAAAAGGTTTTATATTGGGTCATATTTAGCCTCAAAAGGCAAAAAAAAAATTTGTCTCAGAAGGAAACATGTGAAAAAAGCACATGCAAAATAGTTTTTTTTTTAGAAAAATGGAACGCAAAATGCATGATTTTTGGTATCTGCATTGCGAACCACTTTCTCATTTTTTCTGCGCTTTGCCGAATTTTTCTTTTTTTTCTGAAATTAATAAAAAAAATCTGTCAGGGAGCAAAACACCCTACAAAAAAGGTGCTAAAAATCAAATTTTAAACAAAATGATGCGTCTTCTGAGATAAACTTGTTTTTCTTGGCCTAACCATGTTTGATGTTCAATTAATCCAGAAATTAAGTAACAGACGTCGTAAGCTGTCATAATGAGGTACAGCAGGGAGGCCATAGATTTTCAACACCAATGACCATTTGCACAATCCCACGACATGCCCATATCGTATTTTGCTCATTTTCATAGGGAACTTGTACCAGAGTTCATGTGTTAAAAAAAATGTTGTTGTTCGTTAGCGTTGCCGAAACAGTGCCTAAAATTAAATACAAAGTACCTTTCATGTGAAGTAATCCTTACAAAAAATCTAGAAGAATATCTAAGGAACAAAAAACAATCAAGGCACTGGTGTTGAAATCACACAAAGTGATATTTTCGATCGTAATTGTGCCCTAATTGTCACCTGCCCGACGATTACAACACAACTATTGCAACGTCACAGATAGTTCAGTTTTCGCTGTATTCTCTTTAACGGCTGTACAATCTGCATGTTTTTTACCACCTTGATGGCTGGTACAGTTTTCACGGATGGAATGGGCACAATATGAGATGCATTATGGGGATCGTGCAAATGTCTATTTTAATTTGTAAAATTAAAAAATTCTTTTAAAAAAGAAAAATCAGTATACTGTCAGATTAGTACCTGCTTATTGGACATTACGTTGGACTATATCGCGTTCGATCTCAGTTGGGTGACGTCACTCTGCGCGTTTTAGGGTTTTGCACCTGAGAAACGCACGCTTCGACCTTGAGGAATTGAAGCATTTACGCCCGCGACAAAGCAGCCAATCCCAACTCTAAGTGATGCAAAGGCGCGTATGACTTCACCCCGGACCCAAACTCAATACCGACAAAGTTACCTTGAACTTACTTTTTCAGCTACTTCTGGCAGTTGTTCTTTGTACAATTTTGTTTCAGTTCTTTTCCTTCCAACGTCACTACTCTTAATGGCCTGAAATAAAGTGTTCACACAAATAATCATTTAGTATAGCAGCCTTCATGATAGGGAAAATCTGTGGTATGAACCGAAACTTAGACATAATAAAATCCCCATCTCACTCGACATTTACAAACAATTTCACTTCGAAGTTGTCCGTTTTAAGCAATCTTTTAAGAAGGCCCCCAAATCAATTAAAACAAAATGTTCGTTCGGTTTGATACAAGGACAATCATTTAGTGCAGCAATGAGCCAACTGGTTAAGGTATTAGCCTATGGTGCTGGCATTCCCTGGTTCTGGGCCACTGCGATATATTCTCATGTTCTTACTTAATTCTGGGATTTAATTTCGGGATCAAACATGTTACAGAGTGATTCACCACAAATCAACGATCCATCCACGTGTTCCCTGCGTATAAAACGAACCGCCTACGCGGGATAAAAATATGCAACGCATTGATGCAGAGTTGTTGATTTTGATGAACCCACTCACATAACATGTTTTTGAATCCCTTTTCTCATCACGAAAATCCAATGAAACCTTATTAATATCGTGTATAGAGGACTAATTATTATCACTAAACTGTTCCCAGTTTAACAAAAATTTTTCCTATAAATTTCAGCAAAAGTGAAATGAATGTTTAAAATAAATGAAAATAAAAAAAAACAGTTTTGGTTTGTTTTTCCTTCAACATTTGCAAACCGGGTGTCCTTTGCGTGGTACTCGGAGTTCTAAACGTGATCGAACAGCGCGTCGACTTAGCGTACCGCATACAAACGCACTTCCGTGAACATTGCACCGGGCGTTGACATGCTAATGTGCATATCACTGTGGTTGATATTGATCAACACGTACGCCTCCTGTACAAGGAGATGAGTGTTGAAACTGCATAGGCACTATTGGATTAACATAGAAATTCTCACCCCCAGGTAGTTGACATTAGCAACCCTTCAATTGGACTTTAGCAATCCCCTGTCCTCTGGTCCTATACCAGAGCCATATACCTGTACTTGCATATCAATCAGTTTTGAAAGAGTTGAGTGATTACCTCTGCCTGTCCCAATTCCTGTCACATTTTTTTGGAACCCACAACAAGGTTTACAGAGATATAGAAGCACTCTTTTGATTGGTTACGCAGAAGGGCTATCTCATGTGTTGTCCTGTAATAAGCCAAATCAGAGGGGGTTAAGACTGTTATGCCACCATACCAACAGCAGTAGGTGGAATTGTAGTAAAGTGGCTTTGTCCTAGAACTGCAGCAAAATGCACTTTCGAATTGCCTTCAACTATAGACAAGGACCTCTATGGGAACGTGTATATAATTTACTCTAATAGTTCAATTTCATACCACAGAATTTTCTTAAAGTTTAACAATTCATAACACAACTTTACCAATAACTGTTATCAGTACAGGCACCAATGTCCTTGATTTTGTAAACAGAAGCCTTTCTTTAATCAAATCAAATAAAGATACTACAATATTTCCCATTAAAAACACACATACACATATTTGACTGAAGTGCACCCAAGTTATTTGGTTTCTTAATGTGGGACAAAAAATTTTTCAAACCTTTGTTTTGGTCCTTTTTTGGAGCTCTTTTGGTCTTTGGAGCAGTATTTTTCTTGTCAGTTAAAAAGCTAATTTCTCAATTCAAATTGTGTAAATTAAAAGAAGGTGGATTTTCCTCACGACCACGGACTTTCTAACAACCCCTCCTCCATTCACCTTCCCTCCCCCTCTCAGCCGCTTACTAGCACTGCATCACAAATTTGTAATGCATCATTGCAAACTAATATTGGTCATCATTCTTGACAATAATCATTGTCAATTGCAAAGGAATATTGGTGCATTTTTGGTAATACTCTTCACCAACTGATGCATGCCAAATGAATTGAACCTCTGGCTCTATTTTGCAATAGAGTATTTTCATTAACTAATCTCAATATATACTTGCATCTATCACGCTTGACATCTCTTAAGCGTAATTTCACCAAACAATTATGTCCAAATACCCTCATATCTTTGTTTTTGCCTTCAAGTTTCTTTGAAGTAACAGTACATATGCCAACTTGATAATTAATGGCCCTCACAACCTTTGTGTACTCAAGTTAATACGTGTGTAGTCTCATAACTTAATTTCTTAATTTCCTTCCTCGCAGTAATTAAGATACTAACTTGATAATATACCTCAGACCTTTGTGATTCATGAATACCCATTTACCTCATTTGTGCCTTCAATTTTCTTAGTAGCCCTAAGGATTCCAGTAAGATTACCATGTAGGACTGCGAATCTTCTTCTGGTTTGTGTATGAACATCCCTCACTATCAACTATAGCGAACAACATACTACACAAGACAAACATGCAACATGCACAAACATACAGCAGTAAACATAGCAACCTTGTGGGTGGGGAGTCTGTGAGGTTGCATCCATCCACCTGTTTGGAGTGAGGTCAACTGCAGAACTTCAAAGTTACAAAATTTTAAAATAGGAACAGTGGTCGCTATATAGGTAGTCCAATTTTTTTGGTAATAAAAGAACATGGTCAAGTAATTCACAAAAGCAATATGCATTTAAGTTGCAAAGGATGTCATGTAATTAGCGTGAACTGCACTCAACAGAGAAAGTGGAACCATGAATGGACCTTTGAACCTTTGACCTTCACATCTGTACCTAAGTCCCTTGTTTCTAAAACATACCACTATGAGCTAATTAAAATCTCAATTCCATTGGCACAGTCGTAGATTTCATTCACCAATGTATGTAGAAAATTTACACCCATGAGTTTTTGGGTATGATTAGATGATACCAGAACACAAAAGGTGAGTTCATGTTCAATGTATGTACAAGTTACCAACCTACAGAAAACTGTGTCCTTGGTGATGAGCATATTGTAACTCAAAAGTGATAAGCATACCATGTACAACCCAATTATCAATGCACTAAAAATGCTAGGATGTTAAAGGGGCATTTTGTGATCCTAACCTTGTCCCCGACTTACCTAAAAAAGTGAGATTTTTATAGCATCTGAACCGTGAGCCTAAGTAATCGGTACCTAATCTTACGTGCAAATTCGGTCGTCACTGTAAGAAATTTGCAATTTTGTATTTTAGGGTCCGTAAAGGAAACAGACAGAAATACCGCACAGTGGCCTAGAGACCAATGGGAAACAAGCAATTGATCATAACACAAAAAACCGCAAAACGATCGGGAGCAACTCAGATTTGTGTAAATAGCTTTTCTTAAGGATATCGTGTGAACATGAATAAAGCAGAAGGTGCTGGAATCACAAAATGCAACCTTGACCCATGTGTATAAGTATGTACAATTTGTACCATAGTGAACCGAAATGACTTTTTCTGGTAACATCTGTACCCATAAGCATCTTGTTCATAAAAGAAGCATACCAAGTATTACTTAGAAAAGAAGATAAGATAGACAATCGAATTCTCCAGGAGTGGCAAACCAAATTCACGGTATCCAAAAACGAGTTAATGACCAGATGCACTTAATTTATATGGTTTGGTCATTATCAAGTTGTTACATATCATTGCAGTTGGGGATGGCATGAATATTAACATACTAGGCGGGTCCGGGTTTCGCGATCACCTGGGTTTCGCGATCACCTTAGTTTCGGTATCAAACAAGCGTGAACCTCCCCACCTCCATGTTTCATGGCCATTACACCAACGTTTTACCTCATTTGACTTGAATCCCTAAAGCCCTTGTTTCTGACCGTAAAATTTGGTCGGCATCAACAATCGACCCCCACCACCAAGTTTCGCTGGATACACCAAAGTTACCCCTGTTGACCTTCTTTGATCTTTAATGACCCCCTAATGACCTTGTCCTGACCTTTAAAATGTTTGGCTCAAAAAATCGACCCCACCTCAAAGTTTTATGTCCAAAACACCAAATGTTTCACCATTTAACCTCATGTGACCTTATATGACCCCTAAGACCTTGTCAGGACTTAAAATTTTTGGAATCAAAAATCGAACCCCACCCTCCAAGTTTTCATGTCCATCACACCCAATGTTTACCCATTGACCTTGAATGACCTTGATGACCTTTGATCCACAACCAATACAAAACTCCATCTTCGGAAGGTCAAGGGGCCACCACCCACCAAGTTTCAGGAAGGTGCGACCCTCGGTCTCCGAGCAAATAGTCGCGGTCCATTTGACCTCGTTTGACCATCAATGACCCCCGCTGAACCTTTGATTCTACTTAAACAATACAACTAGGTCTTGTTCGGTCAAGGGGCCACCCACCCACAAAGTTTCAGGTCGTGCGCCCTCGGTCTCCGAGAAAATAGAAGCGGTTCAGAACACAGGACAGATAGACAGACAGACAGACCACCAGTATTAATATAGATTAACATATCTATCTTAGATTGACTAATCAAATTAAAAACAACTCACACCACCACTAAGTTGTCCTAAATTTCTCCTTTCTGAGGCAAAATTAACAAATGGTCACTGCAAAGTTTTTAAGCTTAAGGTTTATAAGTCGGAGAAATCAGTCAGCAACCTAGTGTTTCAAACAGCCAGTTGCCGCAAAACTTAGAGAAAAAGGAAAGAATTTTGCATTGTGCCAACACCCAAATGGATTCGGCAGCCTCACAGAATAACATGCATGTTGAAGGATGCGATGGCGGAGATACGAAGAATACTAAATTCATCCCGAGAAAAATCAGCCGGAAATCAAAAGCCCAAACACAAGATCGTAATACTAGGTCGATGTTTTTTGGTTAGTTGCTGATCTATTCAACAACACAGGCATTTGGCTTATGGTTTATAATATGAAATTCTTTGATACAGAGTATTGAACCTGATCTGCCAATGCACTTAAAGCTACACGCAATTTAAACCAATTGTATACCACATGACCCCTAAATGAACATTGACCCTAATATCTGTATCTCACATTAAAGACACTATCAGTAATTTTTTCAAAATGTAAACAAATCACGCCCCTTTTTTTCATCTAAGTCCATTTTTGTGCACTGTTGTATTGGAAAATTGTTGTATCAAAGACCCCTGGAAGTGGCTAAGCGTAACACACCGTATTTTTCAAGCAGTGATGATTTTTATGCTTTGTTTGCTAATAAAAGTCGGGATCCGACTTTTTAATGTCCAGAAACAGTCGTAAATGGCATCTTCAAGACCGATTTAAAATGCTTTGGTGTCTGTTTTTCACAAAGAACTGTAATATAAGTTGTTGATATGACCTAACACTAGCAAATTAGAGACAAAATGGGCATTTTGAATGACTGATAGTGGCTTTAACCCCTTGTTACCATCCATACGTATACCTGTATCAATCTGATTCATTCCTGCAGCTAAAAAGCTTCACAAAAATTTAACCAAAAGTGAGTACCAATGTTTGACACATACACAAATATCATGCTGTCATAGAGTATGTCTCTCCAATTAAAATCGGAGGACTTAAAAATGGCGGTTCATTTCTAACTTTTTCTAACATCTGTTCACCAAAATAGTGAGCAGGCCAGTAGTCCAGGATATATTTGAGGAGATAGATTTTGTCAAAAGTGAACCTTTTTCACAAAATGTGGACTTTTGGCCATGGGGTAAAATTTGGTGAAAATTGATCTTTTCACCCAAAAGAACCTCCCACATGCTTGCAAATGGCATTTTTAGACTTCAAGAAATCCTAAACTTTTTAAAGGTGCTTGTTCCGATTTATGTCTATTGTGTTCTCTTACATGATATGAGATCCTGGCATTTGCACATACCCCCTATCAAGTACCGTGGGAAACAAACTTGCAGTTTTGATGTAGAAGCAATTAATGCCTATCGCAAAGCCCTATTCAATACGTGCTAATTATACTGTTATACCATTAAAAAACAGCGGTTTTTGTTATATCTTTGGGAATGAACGGATTTGACGGCTCAAGATTTCAGGACGACAATGAGAAACATATGGCCTTTCATCGATATTCAAAAAATTGGTACTTCTGGTAAATCAGGGGGGGAATCCCAAAGACGATCGGAACTGGCACCTTTAATGTATCACAAACTTTCTAACTTCATTGACCAACTTGGATCAGAAAATGTAAGACTAAGTCATAATATATGATATGCATACTTAAGTGGGCTTTTCAATTTTCAATTTGAACCACCCCTATGGAAAAATGAGATGTTCTTCCACGGGAGGAAGCAAGAGAGTAGACCACAGGTTATACTTCATTTCAGGTAAAGACATCTTAATTTACATATTGCAATTAATTAACACGTAAAAGCAAAATTGTGAGGACAATTCAGAGTTTTAATATGGGCTGTCAAGGTTGGGAGGGCAATGAGATGGTGTTTGTAGCAGTCGAGACCATAAACATTCACCAATGCGCCCGGGTTTTGATTCAATACAGGATGTATGCGAGTCATGCAGTTTCTCCCTCAACTTAGTTCCATCCCAATCTTGCAATTTAAGTACCGTAAGCAATCGGGTAAAGCCCACCCCCCTAAACGGAAGATGTTACTTCAAATAGGGGATGGACCGTATACCCGGGGATGGGGCAGAACTTGGAGCAAAATCTGATACAAATTTGCAAATAAGTATCATTTCAAGAGCATTATTATTCACCAGGTGACACTTAATGTACACTTTAGTGTAGCACATTCAAAAAAAGTTCAATTTTCCCATCCTTTCCTCAAAGTATTAGTAATTATAGCAAACAAACCATCCCAGCATTTGGGCCCTAATGTGAAGGCTCTATAGAATAGTTAAGTTTTAAAATGTGATTATTTGTTTGTGGATTTTTTACTTGCCATCGTTGTTTCATGTTATGCTAAAATTCCCACCTGGGCTTATACCCGAGTGTACGCTAGCTCTGTATTTTCTTTAAAAATTGGGGGTGGGCTTATATACCAGGAAGGTGGGCTTATACCCGAGTGTTACGGTACTTTGTCACTATAAATTCATTGTGACAACCAGTGCAAAAATTGTATTGGAAGAAATGCATTGTGGGAAGAAACCACCTCTACCTCCTCTTAGCAAAAATGCCTGTTGGGTAATACATTTGTAATGCACACTCCTTCTGTGGATGACGCTGGATAACTATTCCACCATGGCGGGGAGTATAGTTCCCAAACAGAAAAGCCCAAATAGGTAACTTCAATGAAATACACACCGTATGTAAAAAATTTGGTTAAAAGGGTCCAGTGGAATGGAATGAATAGAAAAAAATCATGCACACATGTATCAGTACAAAGACTATATGTTTTACAGGATCCAATGTTAGCATGATTTTGGCATTGTTGAAACTGGTTCAATATCATTTTAAACATTGCAGATAGTTTACGCAATGTTATTGTTCTTTGGCGTGTGTTATGAGACGACATAACACGGGCGCGACAGTCAGACGCATTGATGTAAGACAAAACGTGATGCTTTAAGTCAACTGTAGGCACAGAGTAACACCAGAACTGATCAATATCCTCAGTAATCAGTTATGTCGTAGCGTAAAAGCTTAAATAATTTTAAGAAATATTGAGAATAGCTTTGAATTATAAAAGGGTTTTAAAGACTAAGAATAACGGTATTATTGTTAGCCTCTCAGCGTATCTATCTTGTCAAATCACACATGCGATAGCACTATTTTCGCAATAATTCAGCCGAAGCTAAAAAAACAACACCTTTATTATTTGGTTATATTAGTGAAATACCAGTGGGTGTTTTGAACCAATCCCAAAAAAGCATTGCAAAATTGGACTTATAATGTCCTGCACAAAATAATTGTCAGTACTTAAAAGGGATAAAAAGTTTACAAGCTGATAGAGGACCACAAAGCATTTCATAATAATGCCAAAAATTGCGAAAATGAGTGTAAAAGTCAGGGTTTTTATGTGTTAAGAATAGGATTTTAGTGGGATCACATGACCCTATTGAGGTGAAATTTCCAAAACTGGTGCATTGTGGCAATGACTCGATACACCCTCTGGTGCAATACAATGTGGCAGTGGCAGAAAATCCACTAAATTAGGAAACATGATGCAATATTGGTAAGAAATAGGATGGATTTTGTAAGGAATTTTAATTTTTGAAGGAACTTTAAATAAAAAATTATCAAGAATTACTACAACAGTACTAGTAATGCAGTAAATATGGGGGTTTAAAGGTGCAAATGGCGATTTGTGAGGCACCCAAATATGTGTCATAATAGTAATTTCATATAGATTAGACACTCAATAGATTATTACCTTGTAGTTGCTTACCAGAAATGTCTTAAAAGAGAGAGAAAAGAGGTGATTTTGATTTGCTTATTTTTCAATATAAAACATAGGCTGAATTTCGGATTTGCTCTTATACGGAATTAGAAATTTCGTATTTTTGATACCAAAGAAACATTTCTCAGCTTATTAATCCTTACAGATGGGGGATAGTTTTGAGTCAAAGCGTTACAACAGGCCAAATCAGGATTTTCACATTTGGCGGGACCACCTGTTATTTGAAATCTCTCGTGGCACTTTAAGTCTCAAGCTTTGATAGGAAGATATAAGGGAAATAAAAGGTGATCAAAATTGGTAAGGAAGTAATAAATATTGTTAAAAATATCATTGTGCAGTTCTCAACCTTACGTGCTGGGTATATTCAGAGAATATATAGAGCATGGGCTGCCTTTTTTTTGATATAAACCATAAGAACAATATGCAAATGAGCTTACTTAATATGCACAATTGGGTGAGGACAGACGCGACACGACCCACAGCTGTTTGACCCCCATGTGCAAAATGTCTCTTATTTTTAGAGGCAATTTGAAGCAATGGCGACACAATTTGGACAACTGATATATTAAGTCGGGGACTTGCAAAGAGCTAGCCTCTGCAAAAATCTGAAAATACATTGTGGGAATGTTGCCATAGGCATTACAAAGGTCATGATTTGTATGTTTTATAGCGCCTCTATATGCCTATTCCCCATAGAAAGACTGGTTTGTAAAAGTAAATTTTATGAAAAATAATATTTGCCCGCAATGAAAATTTCGTCAAATTGACAGTAGGTTAGTGGAATATAATCCAAATTATAGTTGTCAAAATGTGCCACCGTTGATATTTTTTTTTTTCGTGTTGTATCCAATAAAGAGTCTTTCAAACAGCTGTGCGACATGCTTAATACTTGCGTCCACCACTACCCACATAACCAGTTTCATGAAAATCAGTCATTGCATTTTAGAGAAGTGACAGTTTACCTTTTGGTTGACCAGAAGGTTGAGGCACCACCATACAGGTAGTGAGTAAAAAAAAAAATTGATCCAGATTGTCTCCTCCATTTGAATTTTTAATAAACAACTATCAACATATGTGGTATCATCGGGAGGAAAAGCCGATTTCATTATCTTTAATGATGCTGCAAAGATAATTCCAATCGGTAAGTATAGGCCAAAGCTAAAGTTCTGATTCAGTAGTCGGCTTTCCCCCCACCATGGTTCCCATTTGAAGCACAGCAGCCAACTAGCAAATGACTCCCCAAAAGGATGATAAGGGTAATATGTTCATTTTAATGTGAATCCGTAGACAGAGTGCAAAACCGACTACTTTGTTCGAACGCGACCTGAGCTTGGGCTCTATACTAACCGAGGGAATTTGCATGATCTTTATAGCAAATTAAAGATAATGTGAAAACTAAGCTTTAAGATGATACCAACAGGGACTGTATTTGAAAAAATGGCAGGCGAGCTGTTAAAGCTATTCTTGAAATTCCCAGAAGAGCTGCAGTGGAGCTGTTACGAAAATTTATTGCCATACGTGTACACCAACATACACCTATCGATGGTTGTGGAATTCGGCTACTCTACCCCTCCAGAACAGCTTATTTCTACTATTGGGACTGTGCACTAAGCTAAGATGCATGCATATTTGACCAAAGATCAGAAAATATGGAATAAAAATGCTTGAAATGCAATGTGCACGAAGCTTTCTTGTTGACAGGATAGTCTGAACTGAAACGTAAGTTAAATTGTTCTAAACTGAGCGTTTTCCATTCAACATGTACGCGGCCCGGGTCAATTTGACACATCAGGCCTCATTTTGTCTTGACCCGCAAGCCGTGTCTACAAAATAAGCGTGGCTAAGGTCAATAATGTTGTCAATTAATGCTATTACGGCCCTGATTGGTTTTTAATTATATAATTACATTAATTTATGCCCGACTATGATGTACGATAACATTTTGTCCAGTAATTAGTCTGAAGGCTTTTTAAATTGTAGGTACAGTATTTAAAGTTTTGTATACGAAAGCGACACGGTTTTTTTAAACTAAATTACTCCTTTCTAAGGCGAGCGATGAATCGTGCGATGCTAACCTGTTTCAGGCGCTCGCAAGGCGCGTTAGAGCGATCGCGCGCGCCGCAAAATACATTCCCTGCCCACAATAGGTTGATTATGTTGACCTAAAATTCAAATGGCGACACCACCGGGTCAAGTTTTTTTTTTAACTTACTAGCCCTGGATAATACGGACGGGACGCTAAGGACAATGAATCTCAGTGCTGCTTCCAGCTATAGCTGTGCAGCCACAATGAAAGCAGACACACCCCCCACGCATACCACAAACTGACTTACAAGATGGTATATCATAACTACTCTACTTGGCCATGGGAGCTTCTTGATTAGAAGGGTTTAAAGAGACCATGAGGAGAATTTCCAAAAGAAGCGCTCCCCAATTTTTTGTTGAACCCGGTTTTTACATATTTGGAATTCTTTACCAAATATTAGATCACACCTGAAGTGACTAAGCTGAACTATGCCGTCTTTATGTATAAGATGATTTTTGATTTAGTAGTTCTGTCGTGCACGACCGAAAGTCAAAGCATGGTTTTCTTATGGGGAACAATTTACGAACCAGGCAAGTCAAACAAGGTTTGCGGGTTTTCTTTTGCACCTGTTTGTCCATTAAACCCTTCGAAATCTTTTCTCGGTAGGTTGGTCTACAACCCCAAACCAAAATGCCAGTGAATTTGAGATAAATTCATATCCTAAAAAAAAAAACTCCTCCTGTCACTTTAAAAATAAGAAACATAAGCAGTCACTCTAACCTATCCCCCTCCGTGCAAGATGCCCATACATTCGGGCTTACACATGCAAACTAAACGGCCATATTGCATTAATATATTCAAATTTGATAGAAAAGAGGGGGGAGGGAAGAATGAGTGATCAGGCATTACCATGGGATTTGAAGTTTCCAGACCATACAATTTTCCAGTTTGCTTACACAGTGTGTATGAGATAGCGATGTGTGATCAACGACAAATATGAACAATTGGATTTAGAGAATAAAGGTACGATTTTGGGAACCGGTACTCTCTTTACGACGAATTGATTCCAAGGCGATACCATTATTTTAAGTGGAAGAACGAGGCCGGAGGCCGAGTTACTTCCACTCAAAAATAATGGTGTCGCCCGTTTCAATGCGTCGTAAAGAGAGTACGGGTTCCCAAATCATACCTTTAATTCTCATTCAACACTTCCCCCCATAATTTAAGGTAATCTTAACCCCTTTTGTGATCCTATGGCTTAAATAAGCAAGGACTCTGCCACCACCCCGTGACAAACTGGAACAACCCGTTGGAATGCAAGGACCATACACAACTAGATGCAACGAGACTCAACGTTGGGCAAAGGTGCTCGAATGGAGCAAAACGAGTAATGACCGAGCCGCTTCAAGCTCCAAAATAACGTCAATACTCAGCGCGTACTACCTGGGTTCAATGTCCGAATTGAACACGGGCATCAGCCAATGAAAATTGCTTACATTTTTTCACACTGTTTAAGATGTTTCAATTGGATACATGAACGATGGAAACAAGAACCTAGTGTATAGTACATATGCGAACTGTACTGGTTTAACAGATAATGTAAGGCTACAAATTATAATGTTGCAATAAGAGACTTAAAGGAGAACCCTTACAACGAATATCTTATACAATATACTCTGTAAAATATTTATTAAACCCATATCGAGTGGTTTTCATCAATCGAAAAAAAAACCAAAGAAAAAAAAAAAAAAAGAAAAAAAGAATTAATATAACCATAACAATGAATTAAAACACTAGTCGACCACTGTGTTATTTAAAATTCGTGCTATTGTATAACGTATTATGCGATACGGCGGCCACATTTGCGTGAACACATTCCATAGGATATACACATTATGAAAGCTTCACGTGTGAAAGGTGGATGACACTACTGTGCGTCGGTAAGCGCATACACGTATCATTCCCATTTCCACTAAGCGCGACATTTACATAGCGCATGATCAGACAAAAAGTTTTTATTCATTTTATGGTTAATACAATTCCGTTTTTCATGAAACCACTCGATATGTGTTCAATAATTAATTTTTATAACGTATAATTGTATAAGTATTCTTAGTACGTTCTCCTTTAAGTTTAACTGTCTATTGAAACACTGACATGAAAGAAAACTGTTTTCCAAACCATCCCAACACTAATCTTTTTGGTCCAATTTGACAACAATATGCATTCTTAATACATTTCAACTCCATCCGGTCTTAAATCTTGACAATACAACAAAACAAGGGTCTCTTCTAAACGCTGATTCAACACATAATTATCAATACACATAAAAAAAAACAGCAGAGGTAAGGTCAGAAACTACCAGACACAAATTGCTTACAGAGTATGAAATATAGCAAATGTAAAGATTGATGATCCAAAAACAAGATATTTCCAGTTGTCCTTTTTCGTTTGCATTGGTATTTAAGTATTGTTTCAATAAATAGTATTTTTAAGCAAGAAATTCCTAATTACACAGATTGTACAGTAAGTAAGATGATAGGGTTTTTTCAAACAATGTTAATTTTTTAAGAAAAACCCACTTCAAGAGAAACTTTTGTCTTGAAATAACCATATTTAATCTTGTTTGGTTTATTTACGTTTAATATGAATACTGCGAGTCTAAAATTGCAAAAATCCCCGGGCAAGAATGAAACCAAAAAAAAGAAAACGCGCATGCACCTATTGTGTTTGGCATAATTACTGTGGGTGCAGTGGTGCCATTTTCATTTTCCCATTGTTAGTATTTTCAGTTTGTTTCATCAAATTATTAGACCATCTCATGCAGGGTACATCTTCTGTCATATGGGAAGTAGGAAAAAAGGAGTACCACAGACAAAGATGTGATTATGAGACATCCTATAACACATTTGAATACCAATAAAGACGGCCCAAGATGGTAGGATAGGAAGGCAGTCTGCAGCATGATATACATGTTTTTGGAACTTGCACTTTATCTGGATAAATGTTAGACACAACAGACAAATAACAGAAGGCAGACATGAAGCAACCAACACAAAAGACAACACAGAACCTGACCAAACAACGTCACAACCAAGATTATACATGATAAAAGTGGAATGCTAACTCAGAGAGTAACAGAGGAAGTAGTCCTGAAATCCAAAATTTGAACCGACAGGAAGGCCAAATTTAGCATAGCATCCTGTGAATCTCCAGGGTTATGTATTTTCTCTTACTATGTCAATTTTGGGGTACAAGACCTTCTCTAAAAGAAATTGGTACTTAAAACTTGGGTTTTTGATTGCAATTTTTACCTTATCATTACGACTCAACAATTCGATCTCAGAAATTGAAAATAAAAATTAAAAATATTTTTTTTTTTAATTTTCGGTTTTTTTGTTTTTTTTTAATATGGCCTAAATTCCGGAAATATTCCGGAAGTTCCGGAAAAGGTTATATCTCTTGTAACCTTGACAAAAGTGCCTGACACAACACCCCCACACACTGGTGCACTTTTCACCCTCATACAGCTTTCACACTATTAAAGAGCATTTTTTCCACAACTTACTCGTCCACCCGCATTTTGAGAAAATCATATTTCTTTGTGTTGTTGTTTAGAATGTTTTAGAATTAAACTTTAAGTCTATCACACCCAAATTGATAGTTTTTTATAGGTAGAACAGAGAAATATACCCTTATTATTTGAAAAAATATATTAAGTAAAAGAAAACATTTCCTTCTTCTTCTCAAAAGTCCACTAGTCCAACAGGGGCCGCTCGGGGTATGCTAATCTAATCATTCGCTTTATATCTTTAATTATTTCTTATTTAAACATCTTTACGTCAAGGCCTCTGAACTGTTTCCGGTAATATTTCTTAGAATGGCACGAAAACGCTTTATTTCACTGATTACCAATATACAATGACGACAGGTGGATGCTGTTTCTTCTGCCCTTACTGATGCACTACTACTGTGTTAAATCTGTTCCCACCTCCCATAGCAACTATGACATGCTCATTTTGGAGCCATTTGGGAAATCTGCAAAAACATTGTGCCTGTTCTTTGCGCCAATAAACTCTGAACAAACCACATGCCTGATGACGATGGTTTTGGATATCTAAGGATCATTTTATAAGCGAGTGTCGTCTGGCGAAATCAATGAGAAGGTGCATTTTTCCAGTACTGTAAGTTTTAGGTATATGGGCTTGGAACGGTAAGGCTCCCCTGATTCAAAATGGCCGTCCTACCTCTTGCCTTTTATTACTCTCTCTCTAGCTCTACCAACGACGTATATAAATAGACAATCGTCATTCCCCCGAAACGGCGTACCCCAAAATCGCGGTGCCCAAACGTATTATAAATGAGCATACGCACTTCATTTATCATATTTTTTTGGCACCACCATTTGGTGTAACGTATCGTTCCGGTTATTTTGAAAGTCCTTATGCATATTATGAGACACATAAATATTTTTATACGTTCGTCACACAATAGCGAGTGAAAACAACCACAACAACTGATGCCACATTCTATCACTTGGACTCAAATTCTCTTTTCCTCAGCAAAATAACAGGGGTCGTCAGGAGACTTTTTGTGCTTAGGAATGCAGGAATCCTTTTAGAGAGGGCATGGTTTCTTTCCCTGATTGGTTTTCGTATAATTTATGGCAGAAATCGGCCGATCAGACAATTTAAACTGGGGAAATGAAAAACAACAAGATAACATAACGCGTGAACGCACCCGATTTGTAGGTGGTTTGCTTGTGCAGCAATAGCGACGCGCGCGCTGGTTTCGGCACCAACAGGGATGGGCGCCCCGATGTGAGAGAAATCGGTTACGTTGCTAGCCTATTCAAAAACAACGAGCGATTCCCCTCTTGGTTTACATTCTAGCTCTAGTTGCTTCTATCAACATCATAATCTCTATTCATGTTTGTCAACAAAATTTTGGTTAGATATGCACAGACGACAAAAAGTGCCCAATTTTCACCTTACCCATTGGGTTTCTGTGGGACAAAGAAGTCACCGCACCATCAGCAAAGCAACCCACTGCAAATAGCCTTAAAGTGGAGAATCAATTTGTTGGTACATTCAAAAGTCTCCCAATGGCGGCAAGTAGCAGTGTTGGCAACCCTGTCTCTTGTCTTCTTTACTGAGCAACTGGTGAAAAGTAGCCCCATTGGGCGGGTAAAGCACGGTGTTGGCAAACACTGGTCTCTTGTCTTACTTTGAGCAACTGGTGCAAATGTAGCCCAATTGGCAGGTAAATCACGGTGTTGCCAACACGTCTCTCTTGTCTTTCTTCGACAACTGTGAAATGGTAGCCCAATTGGGCAGTAAAGCACGGTGTTGCCAACACTGTGATCTTGGCTTCTTCGAGCAACACTGGTGGGAAAAAGTACCCAATTGGGCGGGTAAACACGGTGTTGGCCACACTGTCTCGTGTCTTCTTTGAGCAAACTGCGTGAAAGTAGCCCAATTGGGCGGTAAAGCCGTGTTGGCAACACTGCTCTGTCTTCTTTGAGCAAACTGCGTGAAAGTAGCCCAATTGGGCGGTAAAGCACGGTGTGGCAACCTGTCTCTGTCTTCTTTGAGCAACTGTGAAAAGTACCCAATTGGGCGGGTAAAGCACGGTGTTGTGGAACACTGGTCCTCTTGCCTTCTTTTGAGCAACTGGTGAAAAGATAGCCCAATTGGGCGGAGTAAGCACGTGTTTGGCAACACTGTCTCCTTGTTTCTTTCTTTGAGCAACTGGTGAAAATAGCCCAATGGGCGGGTACCGCAAACGGTGTTGGCAACCTGTCTCTTGTCTTCTTTGAGCAACTAGTGAAATGTAATCCCAATTGGGCGGTAAAGCATGGTGTTGGCACACTGTCTCTGTCTTCTTCTTCGAGCAACGGAGGTGAAATTGGGTAACCCAATTGGGCAGGTAAAGCACTGTGATGGCAACACGTCTCTTGTCTTCTTGAGCAACTGGTGAAAAGTAGCCCCATTGGGCGGG
>JAMKCH010007095.1:0-32183 GCA_023653785.1 Ophioderma brevispina
AAGAATCTTCCCCACTGTACCATGTGCCTTCTCTACCCGATCTTCTTTGATGAATTTTACGTCCGATTTTGTCTGAATATCTATTATGGCAATGTACAGTTGCCATAATAAATAGTACTTAGTGTACTAACTTTATAGGTTTATTTGATCCTTGAAAAAGACTGGATGGTTTGGATTGAAATTCGGTGTAAATGCTTTAGATGTGGAGGAGATCTAGTAATGGCAAAAATTAACATCATAGGCACGGTTCAAAACAAACATTACACATCTCAATGGAGGGCTCTCACTAGCCTTCGTGATGGGAATGCTGGGGTTAAAGTTTGCGAAACATAGTTTCCATTCCCAGTCGTTTAAGAAATAAATGAAACAGTGGAATAAAAATGTGATTTTCCCCGATTTTTTTCCTTTTAAATTTGATTAGGGATACAAAAAACCGCGACGCGGGCAAGAGAAAAACGTGGAAATCCGCAGAAACGCGGAACTCTCACATCCCTGATTTTGTTATGTAAGAGCCTGTCAACCCAAAAGTGCATGGTGAATTGTTTAATGACCAATTGCTAGTGTGTATTTGGTTTGATTGGTACATGAGGTGTGAATGTCAGAAAACCACCCACCTAATTATTGTCCCCGCCGAACTAAAATGTTGTTTACAGCGAACATTACCGAATGAACTACGGTAGAAGATGATATCATCATTTACTTTTTGTACAATTCACTTTATGTGTATTACTGAACTAATAACAGGCTATGACACCAGACTTCAGGGAATACCAAGAACAAGTACTAAAGAATGCCAAAGCTCTTGCCAAAGGACTTGCAGACAGAGGCTATGCACTCATATCAGGTATGCATTTTTAATTTGATCAGTTTTATTTTTAATTTTATCAGTTTGCAGGATTTTCGTAATTATGCAAGACAAATTAGGAAACCCCTATGTGTACATTAACATTGGTAAGTAGTTAAGATATCATAATTTTGATTTACTAGAAGAAATTCTGTATGTCCTGTACATCCAATCCAGTATCTTCTTGAAGTATCTTGATAGTCTTCTGTAGGAGCCTTGCATAGCAACCATTAAAGACACTATCAGTGATTTATCCGAAAGAGTTAAAATATTTGAAACTTGCAGGAATAGCCTAAAAGTGAAGGATAAGACTGAAGAATTATCAGTTACTATTTCCAACCGAAGAATTGACAGAAATGGAAGAAAACGGCAGTGTTCAAAGATACGAATCTCCATTCAATTACGTGTTATAGTAAGTGTCTGTTCGGACACAAATGAGTAAAATATCCAATTTTGTCCTTATTAGGTTGCTTCTGGTCCTATCATTTGCAGGGTTGTTAGTATACTTATAATTGTTACAGGCATGCAAAAATTTGATTTTTGATGATTTTTTCGATTTTCTGATTTAGCAAATCACTGCTAGTGCCTTTAAAAGCTATCTTCATTTTTGTGTTGCATGCGGGCACAGCACAAAGGGATTATTTTGGTAGTATGTGTGTGTTTGTGTATCCTTGTCTGTGATAAAAATGTTAACCTTGATCTTAAATTTAATGGGACTCATACTCTTTTACCCATTGATCAATTTACTTGGTACTTGGTAAGAAGGACCAATGGTCTAAGACTCATTTGGCAGGGTTCCCACTCACTCTGGAGAACCTGGAAAACAGAAAATTGATTTTAGTTTTCCAGATGGGGAAAACTCAAGGAATTTGATAAAGAGACAAACTCAGGACAAAAATGTTGAGTGTGAAGCCTTTTAGAAATGTCTCAAGGTCCTGGAAGAGAAATGGAAAATACCTTGCTTTCAAATGAAAATTTGTGAAAATCCATTTAAAAAAAAAAACTAACCCATTTTCAATATGAGAGGGGTACGTGTCAAGTAATTTTCAAGTCAAAAAAGTATTTGATAACATGTTAAAAAATGCAGTTAAAATCCTAAAAACTGCTCTGTGAGCTCCCCCTGTGGCACTGCCATACTATAGAACAGGGATTCTCAATTATATTAGCTGAAGGGCCAGAGAGATGCTGAAAACGTTTGAAAGTTGAGGGCCAAAGATCAATGGTTGGCAGGCCAGATTTGGTCCGCTGGCTGCCTATTGAGAACCCTTGCTATAGAAAGGCAGTTCCCAGACTTCGGCATATTTTTCAGATTCATTTTCAAAAGCACCCACTAACATCTCTAACTGAAGTTGAAGCAAAGAACCTTTCATGGCTAAACATTTGGGCTGTTGAATGTTTTTTTTATATTTTCTTCCAAGGTGGCACAGATAATCACTTACTACTTGTGATCATGCGGACAGGGAGGAATGGATGGGCCGAGCAGAGCGTGCTTTTGGAGCTGTATTCCATTAACGTGAACAAGACCACTGTCAGGAGACAAAAGTTGCACTTCATCTTTTGTGTTAGGACTCAGATTAGGTAAAATAAAAGATATAGTTCTCTAGCGTGATCCTCAGTAATTCTAAAATAAAAATCGGGCTACCCCGGGGTGCCTTTACAAATGGATATGTGATGATCGCTTGACAACCACGAACAAAAAAAAATGAATACAAGGTGTGATTGGTAAAAAACAGCGCAGAAGTAGTTCTGTGGATGTGGTAAAATTTCAATAAATGCATGGCAGCATATTTTGTTCGAATGATGTGGACACTTTCTGTGGAGATTGAAATTTATGGTAGTTAAGGAAGACACATAGGGAGTGCTTTGGGTGAGTGTGTGTGTGTGCGTCGCACGCGCGTCGTGTGGTAAAAATGTTGACAAAAGTTAACCCCAAACAAATTGCATTGCTGTTTCCAAATACGTACACAAATTTCATGGCACTCTGCATGTAATGGTCCTTGGGGGTAGTGCCCCACAAAGTTACCCTCAAGAGTGGAGTTCAAAGGTAATCTAGAGGCCATTAGAGGTTATAAGCTAAAAAATGGTCAGGAAATTAACATTTAATATTAAAAAAAAAAAAAAAAAATCTTCATGACACTTGGATACAATGGTTCTTGGATAGTGTCAACATGGTTTTGGTACCGCGTGACCTTGTTGACTTTGTGTGACCTTGGTGACCTTGGGGACCTTGTGTGACCTTGGGACCTTGTGGACCTTGGGACACGTGTGACATTGTGACCTGTGTGCATCGTGTGACATTGGTGGGGGGGGGGACCATCGTGGGACCTTGGTGATTCGGTGTGACTTGGTGACCTCATGTGACCTTGTTCACCTCAGGGGCAAGTACAACATGGTCTGTCTGTTGAAACATGTTCCTTTTCGGCTCTTGTATCTGTCACATCTTTGCCCCTGCCTACCCTAGAAACAATGAAATTTACAGGATTATTTGAATTATGTTTATAACATCTCGGTTTTTTAGAGGTGAAAAAACATTAGCTGCAAGGTTTGTAACCTTCATTCATAACTGTAAATGTACCTCAAAAAACTTGTATTTTCTAAGGTTTTTGCCGAAATTCCCTTACAAATTCAGTTCAATGCATCATTCTTTTTTTTGGCAACATATATCTCACCTACTAAAAAAATGGAAGATCTTCTCGAGTACAGGTATTTCCCCCATACGTCATACACGGTTTACAAACAACATTTGACCAATCGACAGCGCATCTTTGAATACAATCCGCCAGTTTTATGCCATCAACACAGGATTTGTTATTCTTTTTGGTTGTTTTAAAAAAAAAACGGGGGCCGGCACCAACCGCTCAGAATGAGTTTAACCCGGGGTTTTTAAACAAATTGACACTATAGTTGTTTCTACTGTGTCCATCGTAATTTTGCGGGCTGTTTAATCAGAATACATATCGTTAGTTCTGAAAACGATGTTTGCTGTCCAGATAATCCATATCTGACTATTTTTTCCACGTGTAATGACGATGTCTTTTTTCATTGTGAAGTGACGTGACAAGGTCACAGACTACCTGTCAGCCATGAGATCCATGGTCACGATGGTACCAATGCATGAATGCATGCCTTCGGCGATAGCATGTCAAATCATGGAATATATTACAATTCATTCTGGCCACACGAGTACATCAGAAGTAAATTCGTCTTCTGCATACAGCGATATGGTGCTTCCCTTCGTAATGTTAAAGGTGAGTTTGGCTGCGGTCAACGTGTGTGTCGATCAGATCATGATCTTGATGATGTCGTCTGTTGATATTGGGAACTTTTTTAGGTCTAATCATAATAACCCGTGTATTTGGCCGCCCCGGGGCCGCGACCGTGTAATCTAAACTGAATACACCCACCATTATTTATATAAGTAGACCTACTTTTTTGAACCTAAATTTATATGAAACCTAGCCTAGCCTAAGTTCAACTTTCATGACTTTAACCACCCACGCTTCCACAATGATACTTCTATGACATGTACCTCCTATCAACCCTGGAATGGTTCACTCGTGTACTCGCGTGATTTTTCCTTTCGCGCTTTTCGGATCCTACTTTATTTCTGTTCAAGAGGGCCTCTTATAATTTTTAACTTAGGTCCAATTAAATAACCATCATCGAGATTTGAATACACAGTAGTAACGTTTGTAACTCAGAAGAGGTCATGCATGCCATGTGTTATGATTTGGGGAATCCATTCCCCAGCCCAGTAGCTCCCAGTTCACGCAATGCCTGCACATGTGCATAATACATGGCGTAAATACAGTCAGTGTCAGTATAGTCAGGACTATTTGTAGTGCGCGGACCGAGGTGTGTTGAGTTCTCATATTGACTTTTTTTTAAAATATTATTATTAATAATTACACTGCTGAGGGTTGAGGCGTACACTTCCACCTTTCGTCACATTTGGGGCCCAGTTTCTAACCCCGGTGTTTCTAAAAGCATCTTCGTGCATTGCTGCAAAGAGCCGTGTGGCATTCACTAAGGCGGTGCACGGTGCTACGCTGACGTCGTTGTTCGATGGGCGGATATGCATGCATGGGCCGTTTTCACAGATCACTAAAAGCCCCACCCCTGCCAACGCCCCCTTTCTGGCTCTAACTTCAAAAGTGTCAATATTATTTAGGTCCGCGTTATTAATTGTAAGAATCAAGAAAATTATAAATGTGACGTAGAGAACCAAAGAGCTCCATGACAATTGGTAGTATTGAATGATGACTCGCGTAACGGTAACTGGGCAAGGCGATTTGATGCCCCGGGTTCGAGATGTAATGGGTTCGCCAATGAATTTTCCAATCCATCTCATGGTGTTGTAATTTGTATACTGTTCTGTTTACCCATAGTCTAACCCTGTGTTACCCTTGGTATGATATAGGAGTGTTGTTCCTACCAGCTTGCCCTTGTTGTTTGATTTTTTCATCACATCATGGCTCTCGTCATTTTCAATTTCCGATGGCTCTATAAAGAAAAAATATATCCATGTTTCAGGGTCCCATTATTTATTCAAATTTGAATCTGGAGTCTTGAAAGTACAAAAGCGAGTCATTGATGATGAGCGTATTATTGACATCAAACGCGGAGGTCATTGTGAGATAATCAATGACCTGCGTTGTAGGTGTGTATATTTATGTTACAAAAGATTTGATTGGTCGCGCCTCAACATAAGTTATGAAAGACTCGATTGACAATGTCATTTTTTCCCCTGGCTTGAAAGCAGGAGGGGGAATGCGAGGGTTGCGATGGTCCGTTATGTATGTGTATGTGTGTTCCGTTTGCGTTAGGTTCATTTTTTGTGTCTCCTTCGAAACGTTTAAGTATGATTAAAAACCAGTCTTGGGGTTGGAAGGTGCAATAGGTCCTTTCATTGTGGAGAGGTCAAAGGTATTTGGGACCAAGGTCAAAGGTCATCTGAGGTCATGTTCCAGTTCCAGGTTGGTTAGATTTGGTTAGGTTTCATGTTTTTGTGTTCTCCTTCGAAAAGTTTAATCCCGAAATTTCAACCAGGGGACTTGGGGGGGTGAAGTTGCAATAGGGATTCCTTCATTGTGGATTGATGTCAAAGGTCATGGACCAAGGTCAAAGGTCAAACTGAGCGTATGTTCCAGTTTGGTTAGAGTTTTCATTTTTAGGTTCTTTGAAAAGTTTAAGTTACAACCTAGCAGGCCAAAGGTGCAATAGGGTTCCTTTATATGTGTCATGTCAAGGTCACATACCAAGGTCAAAGGTCATCTGCGGTCATTTTCCCTTATGGTTAGGCTTTCATTTGCGGAAAACGCTACCATTTCTAGATATTATTCCACGAGAACAATTTATGAATTTTGAAGCTCTGCAATCGAAAACTCTGCCCAACTCTTACCAACTGTGTATACTGCCATCTTGCCAGGGGATCGCGCAAGTTTACTTTGCGTATTTTTTTTGTAATTAGATTTGAAAATACACACTAGAAAATCAATATCCATATAAACATTGATTTTTCTTTCAACTGATCAATTGTTACTGTGCACCCTATTTTCACTCAGGTGCCCCGCTTGAGAATCTCTGTGGGTTTGTTGAAGATGATTCATCAGGGGCAGAGTTTCTTCATCAAGTATACAGATAGAGCTGAAGCCAAGAAAGAGTCGGGTGAGTACTGTGGATCCCCAAGGAGAGATGTGGTCTTCATTGCACACAAATAGCTAACATTGGCATGTTGCAGCGGTAATTGCAATCAGCTTGTGTGATATGTGTGCAAAATATAGCTGATCAACTCCTTTTTGTGTCGCTTGCCCTAAGGGCAGGAAGACATATATAGGGATCCACTTTGTCCACGGTTGTCTGTTGTTGATGTCTGTAGTCTGTGTTGTATGATGTTTGGTGTGAAAAGGGTTAACATTTGCCTGTAATTCCGCATACTTTGACAGATTTAAACCAAACTTGGGTCACAGGTGCAACATAGCATCCCCCACTTTTTGATGAGGTCAAAGGTCACATACCAAGGTCAAAGGTCATGTGAGGTCAAGTTGTAAAATAGGCTGAAAATGTAAAATTGACCTCATTTGAAAAGTTGAAGTTCAATTGGAACCAAACTTGAAGCATAGGTGCAACATGAGATCCCTCATTTGTTGATGAGGTCAAAGGTCACATATCAAGTTCAAAGGTCATGTTAGGCCTATCATTCACTAACCGCGACGGCAGGCGACACAAGCGATCCGATGACCGATGTATTTTTTCTGGATGGGATGAAATTTACAAATTAAGCCCTATGTACATCTTTGAAAAGAGGTGGCTGACCACACAAGAAGAGGAAGAGGAGGGGAAAGAAGAATAATATTGGAGTGGCCATCCCCTTTAAGTGTAACAATATTTTCATATGAAAGGAGAAAAGTCTGAAAAATATTTTGTTGCATGAAAAAAGTTATTAAATGTAGTTTATGTTCTTAAATTGAGTGAAACTGTGGCAAAAATATATCATAGACTTGTAAAAGCCAGTGGATTATGACATAGCTGTCATCTTGTATTGTAAAAGGTATGTAACTTCCTCAGCATTATCCTTTTAACCGCAGGTAAATCGATCAAAGATTTCCGTGAACATGTCACCACCGATTGGTGAAAGTACCAAGAGAAAGATTGCCAGAACTGCGGTCCGCAGTTGAAGATTTGCCCGTGGCTTCCCCATGCCTGGACATGACAACCACTGAAAGGATATTCGAGGGGGAAAAAAAACATATTCGGTGGTAATAAGATTTAAAGTTTAAGTTAGTGTGAAGTGTTGCAACCCCAGAAGTTATAAATAGGAGTATAATATTGAAGAGGTTCATTTAACAATATACGGGGGTGTCCAAAAGTTACATGAAGATTGTGATTTGGAAATCTAATTAAAAAAGATTGAAATAATTTTGTTACTTATGTAATCAATTATAGTCCATTCAGTACATTAGGGTCGTAACCACTGCCATAAGCACACATTATAGGGTCTTTAAGGAAGGTAAGTTTATATGAATGATGGACTATGTTTGCCTCCAGATCATCAAGCATGCAAAGAATTACAATACATGCACCTGTTCACATGAACATTCAGTATTTTGCAGGTGATTCTTTTGTATTATTGCTTTGCTTGAGTGTTGGGAAGCAGGACTGGCCAAATTAAACATATTGACCTCCCGTGAAAGGCCTATTGGACAGAGCCAACACTTAGCATTGGACGTTGTTTAATTCCCTTCCTTTAGGGGTTCAATCATGTTAGAGTGGTTCATCCAAATCAACAAAATGCATCAACATATTTTTTATGACTCCGGAGGGCGGCTACCGCCCGAGCGGGATAAACATATGCCGATGCATTGGATGCAGAGTTGTGATTTGGGATGAACCACTTGTAAACATGGTTGAAACCCAGTCTTATAGAAAGTTTAGTTTTTCCAATTTTTGTTGTACAGAGGAAACAATATATTTCACTGTTCCTGGATTGTGACAATTTTGGACA
Source organism: Ophioderma brevispina (assembly GCA_023653785.1). Lineage (NCBI taxonomy): Eukaryota > Metazoa > Echinodermata > Ophiuroidea > Amphilepidida > Ophiodermatidae > Ophioderma > Ophioderma brevispina. Next base: position 8,349 of record JAMKCH010007095.1, read on the forward strand.
GGTCTTTTCTTCCTTAAATTTTAAAGAAAAAAAAATCAGTGTTTAAAACGGTTTGTTTGGCATGGTCTTGCTGGAGGTTGCTTCTGGGGGTCCTTGCGCGTACTAAAGTTCCAAACACGACGGACAGTATGGCATTCCTGAACATGGCGCATGGTTGTGGCACATTTATTTCAGTGTCAACGGTGATTGATAATAAATCAACAAAGCTAAGCTCCTGTACAAATAGAGCGATGAAGATTTGCATAATTGAAACTCAATATCCCCCTGCAAAGGCATTATGCAACATGGTAAAGATTGCCAAGTTTGTTAAATACAGAGTAAGCAAATGGAAACGGTTTTTGTTTTAATGATATTTGCAGTCATAAATGTGCCATTAATGTCAATGTTTATTGTATTTGCAGACATCCAAGGAGATTTAATTAAGGACACATTTCATATGCTTTCCTCAACATGCAGAGCAAAACTCATGAAATAAACCCCTTTTAAAAAAGGCCAGGTGTGATGTCAGGCATATCTTTGTCCCATTCATCACAATTTTACGTCGCATCTTAGTATTCACATTCTTACCAGAGAAGAAAACATGTAGCGAGACGGGAAACTGAAAATTTAGAAAAAAGCTATCATAAATTACGGATAAAAACTAGTATCTCTTGCACTGTATTAAGGGCAGTGTTAACCTTGCGTTTCCGAGTATCTATTTTGGTTTGTAACTTTGCAAATATTTGATTGTGTTGCATAACGGACATGTTCATGGAGGCACAGACAAGTCCAAATTTCTGTGTGTCGGTAGTCCGTCCGACCGTCCGTATGACTCGGTTAACCTTTTTCAAAATGCTCTGTAGGCTAAACGGCTATCCTTGATTATTCAAACTTCACAGGATGATAGAGTGAGGTGCTTTGCGCAATATATGTGTAGTTTGACTGAATTATGTGAAATTCATGAATTTTTAATTAGCTTATTTGCACATTTTCAGACACCATTTCGGTTAACTTTTTTGAAAATGCTCTGCTGGCTACACATAATCGATTACTGCACACTTGGTAGGGTGATTAAGTGAGGTGCCAAAATTATGTGTAAGTTTGTATTATTTGCATATCATGAATATTAATTAGCTTGTTTGGCCGGGTCAACCCTTTCCTGCAAGGGCTTGTGTGCAAGTTACCTGATGGAGTTCCGTAGTAAAGCCTATAATGATGTAACTTGGTGGAAGGAAGCAGGTAAAGATTATCAACCTGATTCAATGTTGGGCATATTTCGGAAATTAATATACAAATGTGAGATAATTAATATGCAAAATCAGCGTAATCGCAGTTTTTTGAAACGGTACATCGGATATGCAAAATTCCTTTGCTACATGAAAAACTACTATACCATGGGGTGTTGGGGAGGGGGCAGGGGCGGGGGGGGGGGGGGGGAAGGGGGGGGGGTGGGGAGGGGGCGGGGGGAGAGGGGGAAGCGGGGGAGGGGGGGAGGAGGTGGGGGAGGGAGGATGGAAGAGTGGGGGTGGTGGGGAGGGGAGAAGGGGAGGGGGGGGAGTGGGGCAGGGGCGTGGGGGTGACGGTGGGAGGGGAAGGGGAGTAGGGGGGGGAGGGGGGTGTGAGCGAGGGGTTGGGGTGGGGGGAGGGGGCTAGAGGGGAGCGGTGGGAGGGGGGAGGGTGAGTCGGGGGAAGGTGCGTCGGGGAGGGGATGTGGGGAAGGGTGTTGAGTAGGGGAAGGGTTGAGTCGGTGGAAAGGGGGAGTAGGGGAAGGGTGCGTCGGGGGGAGGAAGGTGCGTAGGGGAAGGGTGGGTTGATGTGACCTTGGTGACCTTGTGTGACCTTGGTGGCTGTGGACCTTTGTGACCCAATGCGACCTGGTGACATATGTGACCTTGGTGACCTTCATGTCACCTTTGGCCCATTACACAAATCGGTGTGCCGGGGGGCGGTCGGGGTGGGATGCGACGGGGGGGAGGGGGTAGGTGAGTTGGGGAGGGGGAAGGGTACATCGGGGCAGGGTGGGCGTTGGGGACCTCATTGTGACCTTGGTGACCTGTGTGACCCCAGTGACCTTTGTGACCCATCTGACCTTTGTGACCCATGTGACCTCAGTGACCCTGTGACCTTGGTTACCTCATGTCACTTGGTGAATGATGTCACCTTTGAACCCCATCGCAAACCGCGATGGCAGCCGACACTTAACGTCCAACTACCGCAATGTATTTTTCATACAATTGGGTTACACTTTAAAATGGCATATGATGGCTCTAAAACGCTATGCCCGATTTACTCAAACTTGGTCATTTTATAACTCTTCTCTCCAGTGCAATTTGTTCTCTTTCTAAATATCATTTGCCAAACTTTATCATAACGGAAGTGGTCGCGCAACCAGGCGACACTTGTGGTTCGAGGCTGCCTGTGTATGTAAAAGTATACATTTCTAGAAAGAAAATTGAACGATGGTGCATTGACCCAGATGATGGTATCAAATAATGTAAAAACTTTCCGGCTTTGAGGAAAAATATTAAAAAACGTCATTTTAAAAATAGAGCTTTTGAAATATAAGAAAAGGAAAAAATGTTCAAAAAAGTGTGATTTTTACCTTTTCCAATTTGAGTAATATATATTGGAGATATCTTTAGTTACAATGAAAAATTGAGAAAAACGTCCCTAGGGAAGAGAAGACCGATTGTATCGTAGGAAAGTTAAAACCTTACCTTTTCGGTATTTTGGGAGTTAAATTGTCTGACAATTTGACAAAATTTTGCGAAATTGAACATTGAGAAAATCTGTGTTTTAGTAAAAAAGGACTTTTCAGCCATTTCAAGCTTGTCTTTCTCAAATAAACGATCTTTGAACTTCCAAAAATTGAGTATGTGTGTAAGTGATGAAAATACATCTTTATGCACTAGTGATCAAACATCTTTTGTCTCCAACTCCGAAATCAGAAGAGAAAGAAATTGAAATGTCTTCTGGTCTAAGTTAGCGCTTTGTTTAAATTTTCAAATATTTTTTTCGGTTTTTTCAAGATTTTGCGTGGTCACGGCAAAAAGACAGTAAAGCACGGCGCACGCTTCATTATCCAGCAAAAATTCACCGCGCGACGCGATGCTGTGCCTGGCGCCTGACGGCGTGAAATGTGCTTAAATTCCCGCCGTTAAGACCACGTGGTTTTTGTGACTTTAAATGGTCAAATACAGCTCAGGATTGTCTGCAGTGGATAACCATTGTTGGTAACGATAGAACACAGGTTGATGTTTAAAATGGTGCAAAAATCAGAAATTTGTGTAAAAACAAAAGCACTTGGGTTAACACTGCCCTTAAAGTGATTGTATTTTTCTAGATGTAACTTTTTGGAATACCCTGTACTTTCAAAGTGAGGCCACTTTTTGAATCAACTACACTTTTGGGGTTGTGGGGTCAGACTGATTAGATTTGTAATGAACATTGCCAGCTATGAATTATGTAAATAAGCTTTGCTCTCAGGATTAATAAAGACATATAATTATATATTTAATTACCAAAGATACGTAAATGCACAAGTAGGTGTGAAAGACGTATTTTGGAACAGACTCGGTGGAACTTTTATGCCATAATAAATGTAGTGTTTTTTCCATATCAAAATATTAAAAATGATAACCATGTAAGAAATAAAATAATGTAGATAAAAAATAACATATTGACAATTAAATTTATTTTAACAATGAACAGCTTCTTAAAATATTCTTTAACAAGCTGAAGTAAGAAAATGGTAATATATACACGCTGATAATTGGCAAAAACCCAGGAAAACAAAAAGCAAACCAATCGTATTTAATTTTCAGAAGCCAGCTCAAAGTGTAAGGTGTTATAAAATTGTCAATGCACCAACACTCTAACACTCTATTCTCTATGAATTAAAATTTGTAGTAGCAAGTGGAAGGTTATCTGACATAATTAGTCTGTGGTATGTCAAAATATATCTCTATTTTGTTAAATATTGCAACTAAAATTGTCGCAGGATATTAAGGGTATTATGTACAATATTTTTAATTATATTTTCTCTGTACAGGGCTAGTAAAATATGGCGATATTCCTACACCACCATAGTAATGATACCCCTAATAACCAGCTTTAATGGTTAGCGAACTTGGAAAGCATAAAATTGGGAGCAGATTGGCTTGGTGGGGTTTGCAATTTAAAAAGGGCCAACTGGTTGACTCCATATAAGGCAGAGCAATTCTATACTTAAGTGGAAATTTCCGCGTACAGATATTTTCGCGATTTTAACAGTTTTGCCAAATGCGCGAGAATTTATTTTCACGGTATTGACATCAATGCAATACCAATCTATTGGAAAAAGTTATTTTCGCGAGTTTTTATTTTCGCTTTTTTATGTTTGCTCGCGAAATTCGCGAAAATAAAAACCTCGCGAAAATTTCCACTTATACAGTACCTGAAATCTCAATAAGCTGGCAATGAGTTGACAGGCCAACACAGCAAAATGTAAACAATCAAACTTGCAAATTGACTCAAGAATTGTAAATCGTAACAAAACTATTTCAATCGAATTGACCATAATGTATCACAAAATATACCAAAATTGAAGGAATATCAGCTATTCGCGCATGTCAACTTCGTGATATGGTGTGTTTTCAACGAGACTGACGTCATCCCAGACCCACCTTTAGGCTTTATCTTCATTTACAAGTACTATGTAACAAGTACTATTATAAATAAGTTTATATTATACTCGCTTAATTCTAGCTAATAATTGAATGCTGAGGTTATTTTTATTTTTACAAATGACTTAAAGAACTTTAAAATGAGAACAATTTTGAGGATTTTCCCAAATCTTAAGTGTATTTTGCCTTTTTCCCCCCAAGTCATTAGAAAACTAACCTAAAACAAATGAAATCGAGTTGTGACAAACTTGCTGTGTTCTGTCCAAAACGAGTATGTACTATTAGAAATATCAATGTAATGTAATACAATAATTCTTTACTTCATATTTATTAAATCTATGAAACACCACACTGCCTTACTAAGGGTTTATATACAAATACTGAACATTTGTGTTTCACTTCAGGGATGGAAAGCATTTTATATAACTTCTTGCATAAAATCTTTTGGTGACATTTGAATTAAAGTCTGACTCAGAGATTTCTGAATATAATTTTTTAAATATATTAATTAAAAATAGTCAACAGAATGCTCAATTCCAAAGTTTGAGATGAATCGGATTTTTCGTTTTGATGCAGTAAACATTTATGTATATATAACAGTGCCATAGGGTACTGTGTATTACAAAATTTCCGGATCCGGAATTTTTAAACAAAGATGTGATTTTCTATATGAAGGACTTCGATTTGAGCTTAGCTATTTCACACAGCGATTAGTATATGGACAACCATTATGTACATGCAAAAAACACAATTTATTTGAAAATTGAGGGCGCCCTCATTGGGAAATCTCTGAGTCAGCCTTTAATTCACCAGTATCTCATAGCAATATCAAATTTTGGTGGGGGACTGGTCGCTTCACCGTATGTGAAATCAGCACATCCAAAGAGTATCGTATGCACATTTAATGCTGCTTGTAGCACTCGTAACACATGCAGTGACACACACACACACACACATGTGTGACCAGTGCAGAAACCATTGAAAAAACCTGAACCTTAGTTTTAACTCTTCTTCGAGTTAAACGCCAATTTCATTACTGAAGGCTAAGGCACTATAGCTAGGGTGGGTTTGATGCATGCAGCGTTTGATTTTTGCCTAGATTTTTGAGAGCTTATCTTTAAAGAGACACTGGCACATTTGAAAAATAGTGTGCCCTCAAGATTTTTCAAAATTGATATTTTTGCTTGGTTGTAAAGCTTTTATATACATTAACCCTCACCTGAAATGATTAAGACCAAATCAGCGTCCTTATGGGTAAACAGAACGATTTTATAATTAATGTCGCAGGCGACATTAATTCAGCAGACGATGGTAATGCCGTATGCATGTTTTCCACGGCATGAACACTGTTTGACTGGTCTGTGACCTTTGTGGTTTTAATATCTATGAGTACGAGTCTGATATTCATGTAATATACACATTTGTTGATTAAAGTAATGGAAAACTTAAAAGTTAGCCTACAAATTACCTGGATGTCTTCAACCTCTTATTAACGTCCCTATCTTGTTTTTGAGCATGTTATTTTATGTGTAAAAAGGTCTCTATTCTTCCAATGGCCTAGACTATCATTTGAGAGCAAATTAAAGAAATTTCATATTTTGTGAAAATGTGCCAGTGCTGCTTTAAAACCCTCAAGAGATGGAGTTGAATAAGTTTTCCACGTAGTGCATTCCAGTGTCTTGCAGTTTTCATGAAGAATGAAGACTTGCGGTCGTGTCTGCTGGAATAGGGTATGATGAAGGCCTGGGTGTTTTCAGTGCAGGTTAGCGTAGGTACTGAGACATATTAGTGGCAGCATTGTAGCCAGTCTTGCTGCTCTGCGTTGATCTGTAAGAGTTGGCTAGGCAAGTTGTTGCAGCATTGCACCTACACTGGATATTCTTTGGCACTTGTTTAACATGAATCTTGTTGCACGGCATTGGACTTTTCAGGTGTAGTAGATAAGACCGAAGAGTAGGGATTCCTGACAGCTATTAATTTGAGGATGGGTCTAAACCAGTGAGTGTACAGAGGATCACCAAAGCGGGGCGCGAAGCAGAGTAAAAAACTGCATGTTTATTAAAGGGCTGATTCAGAGATTTCGAAAAATAATTTTTTTGGTGTAGTAATAAAAAAATAGTCATCTAGAAACTGAAGATAGTTACCAAAAAATGCTTAATTCCAAAGTTGGGGATATCGGATTTTCGTTTTCAGGCGGTAAACATTATGACAGCATAACAGGCCATAGGATTACCGTTTGGTTATAACAACTTTCGGATCCGGAAGTTGATAACAAAGTTGTGATTTCTATATGAAAGACTTCGATTTGAGCTAGTTATTCACACAGTGATTAGTATATGGGACAAGCATAAGTATATGGAAAAAAAACCGATTGTTTGAAAAATGCGGCCGCCCTCATCGGGAAATCTCTGAGTCAGCCTTTAACTGGAAGGTTCTTACTCAGTACATATGTATAGTGCTAGGGCTTCTGTACACAAGGCCATTTGTAAAATAAATCCTACTTGAAGAGTTTGAGAATGAAGAAGACTGCTTACCGATAACACAACAGTTTGGAACTCTTCACCGTGCCCAACTCTTATTAACCTGGGTACACTACTGACTGTAACCAATGATTAAAAAATTGGTCCTATATGGAGTTGTCTCTCACACGATTACAGTAAGAAGATTGATAAATTGCTTACCAGAACTTTGTAAATGTGAAAAATAATTCAACAGTTACTGTCCAGTAGTATTTTGGTGGCTAAAAAACGATTGCGAAAGGTTTAATGTCATGTGATGCAGTTTTAAACCAATTCAACGTCTAAAACTTGCATGAAAGTTATATAATGTACGAATTGTTATTCAGAGTTACTGCTTATGAAATAATTGTCTTTCTGCAAGGATGATAATCAGAGTTTAAAAATCCCCAAAAGATTAGATTTTAAAGACGTTATGTGTAACTTACCATGGTTTTCAATGTTCTCTCAGCGTCTAGTTGCAGGGAAAATAGTATATTTACATGGTAAAGGTTCAAGGAACAATTTAAAAACCTAACTGACACATTCATACTTACCACTATGGAATTCTGCAGGGCTGCAAATGGAACTATATTTAAAATATGTATTTGCCCTTTCCTTTATATTGTCTTATATTTGTATTATTTTTTTCTTGTATTTCTTCCTCTTGACCATCCTCGATATAGCTCTATATTTTAACACTCAAGTTAAGGTTTAGCTTTGCATAGGGTTGTGGAGTTACCGTATATTACATAGACCCTAAATTACTGAAAAGGGTACATGCTGTGGCCCCTACAAATATTGGCTTAATGTTATACTGCCAGTAAATCCCTTTACAGGGACCTACTAAAACCGATACTCAAGTGTGATAAGCAGCATTTATGCTGAGAGCATAAAAAAAATGTGGAAATGCAGTTTCATGTTATAAATAAAAGAGAAGAGGATTGTACAACTCCATATAACTACGTTAATGTAGGAACAAAAGTACCAAGAGGAAAAATGAAGTATTTGAGGGGGGAAAGGTGTCTAGTCTCTTCCATAAATAGACATACGGCAACAGTCTCTCAAAATCTACACAAAACAGCTGATTGGGTTTATAATTAGTATAGAATAAACAAGAGCAATAATTTTTGCGTTTGAGTCAAACTGTAAAGGTCATGGTGCAACAGATTATGTTTTATAAATCGGGGAGATTCACAGGGAAAGGCTTTTTTGTGATGCTCAGTTGGAATTTTTATACGAATGTATATAAATTACAGAATCAAATAAAAATTACTGCCTAATTGTCTTTAATACTGATTTCAAGCCAACCACTTGCAGGTTATGTTTGCACATCCATGCCAGTAACAAAATAACAATACAATTTTGTGGATTTTTTTCGATTTTCGGATCCGCAAATTGCTGCTTATCCCTTTAATGGTGATAGAACATGAGAGGTCATGGTGTTGTGTACTTTTTGGACAGGTTTATGCATATTATATTGCATATTTTGCAGAAAAGCATTAATCTACAGACTAAACCAATACTCATTAACTTAAAATGTGGAATGTGAGGTCATGTGCTGTATACTTTTTGGAGGACAGGTTATGAAACTAATGACTCTTTTGCATATTTTCACAAAATGTTATAAAACCATTTATGGGTGCCATCTTTAATTATGCAAATAAGTCTTGCACAAAAATATTTCACCATAAATATACATGTTTTTTAAATCAATTAAAAAAAAAAAATGTGTATTTTATATGCAAACTTTTCTGTAGACCTGTATTTCCTCTAAATTTTAGACTTCTTGTATTGCACGTGCGTCCTAAATTTCCTTTATATTTCCTCTTTATGTAGTTTCCCCTTATTTTTTCAATTGCCTTGTATTTTGATCGATTCGATGTATATACTCATTTAAATAGAAGCTGTACCACTAGGTAATCCAATTATGTGGTCAAAGAATAGTAAGCACTCTGACCCTTAAGTGACCCTGAATGACCTTTGACCTTGCCTGCTAACCATATGACTCTATCAAGTATCCATCACTCGATTCATCATGCACTAAAAAGCTCACTTAAAATGTAGATGACATGCAAAAGATATCACCCTAAGGGACCCATGAATGACCTTTAACTTCCTCATCGCCACCTGCCTGGATATTAAAGTTGAAAGTTTTTGGTGCTATTTGAAATGTCAATCCAATTAAACAAAATTTGGTTATTGAGCAATGTGTCATTGCATAAGTTGATTAGGTCAAAGTTCATGATCAAGGTCTATGAAGCTAAAAGTTGTGAGATGGGGCTAATGTTGGGCTAGACTTTCTTTAAGTCCGAAGTATGCCAATGATGTATTGCCATTTATTAAAATTTGTCAAGCGCTGGTGCACAACAATAAGCTGGTCATACTCATTTGCATATGGGGATTTCTATACGAAACATTTACCTGAAGCATAGGCAGTTTTGGGAACTAAATACCCTAGGCTACAACCCATGATCTGCTGCGGTTTGTTTGACATATCACTGTTGAAATTGCAAAACCTACCTCTGAAAACGAAGTACTAAATATTTCAACCTTGGAGGTTTATTAAATAAGGGCCTTATAGCCTTAAAAATAAAATTTTGTATGCCTTATGATCCAATTCAAAACTTAGCCCCATCCATAAATACAAGTGCCGATTATAGGTGACTTGTATATACAATGAATAGCCATGCTGTTGCAATTGTGTATTACATGTGTGTATTCACTAATAGGCGATGTGACAAAGTGAAACAATTCAATGCGATTTTTAACTTGTGGTGTTTACATATTGGCAATATTTATAACATAGGAATAAAAGATCAGGTGCTTTATGATGTAAAATTGCTGCAGAACATGAGTGTGTGTGTGTGCCAAAAAGTAAGTTGGAGTGTTGCTTTTTTGTAAACTGCTAAACTGAGAATATGTGAAGAGTTTAAATAAAATATTTTTTCAGTGTTAAACTGATGGAATGTTAAATGTTATATATTACTACAGAGTCCAAGCAGGCCAAGTTGAATTAAATACAAAATCCATCCTAGAACTGTTTATCATAGTGTTTGTCAAATTTTTGCTGGTCAAAGGATGAACAAATATTAAAGGCAACCATCATCTTAGCCACCCAAAATTCAAATTTGCCAGGAGTCTAGTTTCAACCAGTACGGATAGGTCTGTAGAATTTGCATACAAGTTATTTTTTCCAAATGCAAAACTCCAAAAGGACAGAAAACGGTGGTGTTCCAAGATACGATAACTCCATTCAATTACGTGTTGTAGAAAGTGCCCGTACTGTCCCATGTAGTTAACCAAATATCTGATTTTGTTCTTTATTAGGTTCCTTTCAAGATATGTTAGGATAGCAATAATTGTTACAGACAACAAATCTGATATGATATTTTTTTTTGATTTTCTGAATTTGGCAAATCACTGCTGGTCCTTAAATAACATCAAACTTGACCCTGTTAACCAAGAGTCATAAATCTACCTTTTTTTCTGACACGCACAAATTCTAAACCCTTAACGGAATAAACCTGCTTTATTCCATGAAGGGTTGCGAATTCATAAGGTGTCAGATGGGTCAGTTATTGGAACTCCCTCATCTTGCACTGGAAAGTTTGGTTTCTGTAACCTTTGCTGGTGAGCAATTCTTAGAAAGGTGTGAGAATCGGATTTAAATTCTCGCATAGGACTTATTTTTCCTCTATTTGTGTATGAACTTATAAGGTATTTTTTTTATTCTTGCAAATATTAATGTGAAAATCTTCTAGAATGGATTCTCTGATTCGCAGAAATATTGACCTGCTCTTGCCATGGGAGAAACTGAGCAGATGGATCCTGGATTGTTAGAACCCCTACACCCCTGTTTACACTAATCCATTTTCCTATAGAAGCAAGGGGCGTGAACACGCAGTTCAAAACCAGTCGTCCGTGCTGGGCGCTGACATTTTGAATATTGCACGGAATAATATTAGTTTAGGTGCTTGTATACACCATAATGTCAATTCGATACAAACAATCCGCCAAAATATCAGTTGTTGGATGTTGGGTGCTATTGGGTGGGGAAATTGTGTTCCTCCCAGGCCCCACACAACGAATGAAATGAACGTCAGTCGTCTTGATTTAAATAAACCGCCTCAATGAATAATCTTTTCACCTAAGCGCACATTGCGAGAAAAAAGAGTATTGAGCCACACACAATGGATCCAGGTACATATTATTTACACCTGGCCACCTCTTAACACATACATTAATTTTCTCCATACCGATAATGTATATGAAAAAGCCGGCACCCACAGTAGTGGAAGAAGCGGAGGAAGCCATTGCTTTTTATTGTTGGTTACTCTATTTTTCTTTGTGGTCGGCAAAACATGCGAAAACGATGAATTGTCTAAAGATTCGTAAACGTTTGCCTCTTAGTATATAGAACCTCTTTGTATAGAACGTCACAAGTATGCAAACTGCGGTTTTGCCATTCTGTCAAGCGCTACTTGCACAACATCTTACAGTGCACATGAATGGAATCAATTGCATGCTGGGACTCAAAATCAAATGTTTACTGAAAATTTTCCAAACAAGTTAATCATTATCATTTGCTTGTGGAAGTGTGTTCACCAATTATCAACTTGTAAGGTCGCATAAAAAGGGCTAACACTTCTAACCATTTTCCTTTTAGGAGTACCCGACAAGATTACTATTAAATTCAAGGCAATAACAGTACTGTTTGAAATTTTGGCACAGTTGCATTGGTAATTAAACTATACCTGGAATAGTAAATATGCATCGCAAAAAGAAGGAAGTTTGTAATTTGGTTTAATATTCAGTGGTTGCCGAATGTCCTTTCAATATGAAATAAGCAGGAAACAATAGCGCCATGGTCTATGCTATCCATTAGTAATTAAGTTGGTAGGGCAAGCCGAATTGGGGTCATTCGTGACCGGTCGTGGCACTATTCTCAATGTGGATGAAAATTTGGCGTTTCCAGTTTTTTCTGCAGCAGAATTACAATTGGGGATGCTCATTACAATTACAAAATTGTTATTTTTATGACAAAATACCGCTTGAGCAATTATATTCACAGGTATAGCACACTAGACAATTGCCAGCAACTGTGCGAAAAATTCTAAAATTTGAAATTTGGGAGTGCTCTTTTCAAGAAATGTTTGCTATCCGGGTTGTCACTATGCAGGGCGGCAGCAACTGGCACTCAGCCAAATTAACCGGCACTCAAGAATTACATGCCTTGCCGCCGCACTAAAATGCCAAATTGACCTAAAAACGCTTATAAAATGCTACTTATTGACAACTTGATTTCGTATTATTTATTTTGAAGCCAAAATTTCGTCAAATTTACCTGCCCTAAATTTTGGTGGTTGACAACCCTGTGTGTTTATGCTTTACACAACCAAGATTTTCCCCCTGTGATATCATGAACACACAAATAATGACAATGGGTTTTCCACTTTGTGGATAATTGTATACAAAATGAGCTTATCTCATTATATTTATTAATACAAGAATGCCAAGTAACCTTCATACATAGCCAATGGTTTGATGTTAAGAGTGATTGGTCAGTCGGACGAGGACCCAAGCGGAAGTGTAACCAGGAATTTTTTTTTGGGGTTGAGGGGGATTTTTTTTTAAAAGGGGATATTTTCTTAAGGTGGGTGGGGGGGGCGAAGGGAAGAGGAAGGAGGACCTTTCTACCAAAATGTTAACCTTTTTTGAAACAGCATAATAAAAAAAACAATTTTGGCTAGCTATTTCGCCCTATATTATCAAACTATGGAGTGAATAAAATATACATTGAGTCATACTTCAAAATTCAAAAGGAAGCCAAATCTAATAATTTGAAAATATGCCCTTATAAGTAATCACTAAATCACATATTTAATGGCCGGAACGGTCGTAATCATATCATAATCGCTTGTTGTCATCAATGCTTTCTGTTCACGGCACATCAAAGCTTGGCCCATGTGTGATTTATATACCTGGGTTGATACATCGGGCCGCGCAATGAAACACCCTTTTATAAAGGGTTAACGGTGAGATTTTTGGGAGGGATTGTGGGATTTTGTACTTTCATTTTGACTAATAAATGTCCCCGCTTTTGAAAAATGCACTGCCCCTGGGGTGTTTATTAGGAACAATACGGAATTGAATCAGCACAAGAAGACATAGCATGTTCATGACTATTCATGAGGTGTAATATTTGATTTATTGAGGGTCAAAGGGAAGCAAGCAAGGTGATTGATTTTTTAACTGTTATATATTAGGGGAGTATTAGGAGAAATGTGAAATATGCAACCAACTCAGGGATGGATTACACTGTAACAAAAGCCATTCTGCATTTATTCGCTGATTGTACGATGTTAGTAACATAGTGACTGGCTTCAAAGCCTGGCTCACTCACCTGTTCGAATTATGATATGCCATATCATTTGTTTATGATCAATGTGCTCGTACCAAAGTTAGTGTGAGCCAGTTTGAACATGTTAGTATTGTTTTATTGCCCTCACTGTACTTAACTTTTATGGGATGGCATTCAAATAAAAACAAAACAGAAGACCTGGGTAACAACGGTCTTATTCTAAACTGCTCTACATCAGCTACTTGCTGTTCTCACAGAGCATCATGCTTAGTCTGTGGCGATGCCAGACCTTTTTCTTGGGGGAAAAGTGAAATTCTGGGGAGGGGGTGGCAAAATATCAAAAATTTGGAGATTTTTAACCAATCTTGGCCCCAAATCGCTGATTTTCCCAAAAATTTGGTGATTTTTGCCAAAAATTTGATCTGTTGTTTTTTTTGCTCTTTTTGGCTGGGGGGGGGGGGGGAACCTGGGGGCAAGAAAAAAAATACATCGGTCCCAGGACCGCTTGTGTCGCCTGCCATCGCAGTTTGTGAATGACAGGCCTCACATGACCTTTGACCTTGATATGTGACCTTTGACCTCAAACAAATGAGGGTTTGCATCCAACTGAACTTCAACTTTTCAAATGAGGTCAATTTTACATTTTCAGCCTATTTTACAACTTGACCTCACACGACCTTTCACCTTGGTATGTGACCTTTGACCTCATCAACAAATGGGGAATGCCATGTTGTACCTGTGATCCAAATCCATCAAAGTATGTGGATATTACAGGCAAATGTTAACCCTTTTTCACAACAGATAACAGACATCAACAGACAACTACTACAGTGGACAAAGTGATCCCTATGTGTCTTCCTGCCTTATAGCAGGGGGGAAAGAAATATGGGGGGGGGGGGGGGGGGGGGCAAAATGCTTTCCCCTGTGGCATCACCACTGTGCTTAGTTGGTTGTTTGGTTCTGTTCTTTGACAACACTCTGCAGAGTTAGGTGTGCCCTATGGGATCTGTGCAAGCACCCTATAGTCTAGAAAGACAGGATTATATTTTCCCACACATTCTATTAACATAAAGGGTGACAAATAATACATTAGTGTTAAAAAATATAGATCAAATACAATATTGGAATCTCTACTTGATATACATGTATATAGCTATGTATTTGCAAACATGTGACTAACACACTATAAGTTGCTTAAAAAAATTATGCATCTATACTCCATTTTTCTTACCTCCGTGCAGTGATGTCAGTGCAAGATTTGATGGCCGCATCAGGAAACTGTGCACTGGCATAAAGCAACATGCGCGCACAAAGACGGCATATCTTGACACATACGTAAAAAGCTGCATCGAGGTTGTGACATCACTGCGCAGAGGTAGAGAAATGAACTATGGTGAATTTATATTATACCCTTATTGTATTGTGCCTTACTCTGTTAATGGAATCAAATGCATGATGTAGAGTAGGTGAGAAGGGCAAAATGTAATTATGCCAATAATATGACTGCTATACTTCGTTCATCACCAAATAGGCAAGACTCTTACATTGTGAATTGATATAGAAATTAAAATTGTGCAAGCAACATTGCCGCAGGCAGACCTTGTGTGTGATGCGTGCATGGTGCACACTTATGGCAAAAGGTATGCATGTAAAAAGAATTCTTTCACATGTGGGTAAACAAAGCCAAATATTTTGCACCTATTCAGTGCTGAACATAGTAGAAAATTGTGTACTGTTAACAAATTATCTAATGGCCAGATGTATACCATTTAGTGGTTCAGACAATTCAGAGAAATTCACTAATTTAGCTAGCTCAAGAAAACTCTAGCTTCCATGGATCATTTCATAGGGAAATTCAAATACTCAAATTATATTTCATTACAAACAGTATAATATCAGTGTAAATAGGTACTCTTTACCAGCAAATCCCACATTTGTTTGCTTTAGGACCTAGGAATGGGA
Source organism: Ophioderma brevispina (assembly GCA_023653785.1). Lineage (NCBI taxonomy): Eukaryota > Metazoa > Echinodermata > Ophiuroidea > Amphilepidida > Ophiodermatidae > Ophioderma > Ophioderma brevispina. The sequence continues at coordinate 23,813 of JAMKCH010007095.1, forward strand.
CAATTTTCAACTATGCATGCACCATATATTTTTATACATGGCTTGGCATTAGACTCAACCAAATTGTGTGTAATCTTCAGAAGTGGCACAAAAAAAAAATGCATCAATGCTGGCCTTATTTTCCTATGGAACCATTTCAACTCAATTAAGTACCTATGAAGAGATGGATTTATCAAGCAACATTTAGCATGAAAGATCTGACAGAAGAATGTCAGTAAGTTCAATCAGAGCCAGTAATCCCATTACATCTTTGGCTAAAGCTGGATTCCCAGTTTCATGAGGAAGATATTGCGTCGGAGGGAACGATTAACTTGCGCACGGGTTATAAAAATTGTTCTGTGCGAGTCTTGTAAATCTAAAATAAACACTGACCTTCCTTCCGTGTGGATGTACTTAAGTTAACCTAACATGCAAGTGGGGCGATGAATAAATAAACTGTTTATAAAAGAGGATAACTGTTAGCGGCGACCACCTATGGCCCCTGAGGCAAAGAGTGATCCCAGACAATAGCCGATATTGATCGATCAATACTGCTAACTGGCTATAAAAGATTTCTCCGTGCGGCTTATGTTCCGTGTGAGGTTTGTTTATTAGTATGTGCATATTGCGTGCCAGCTAAGATATTTTTGCGTGCCACGTGTTCCGTCGGTGGTTCCTCCGAGGCAATAACTTAGCTCCTGAAACTGGGAATCCTGCCTAAATGGCCTAGTTAGCCAGTCCTTCACTTTCCTTTGCTGGTTGGGATTAATCCAAGTTGAAATACAAGTACTATACCATTCCTTCCATCAATTTCTGGGTTTGCTTTAATTCTGAAATAGAAATAAGAAAAATGCATTTTTGAGTTGCAAGGGTAAACATGATTGCTTCTGGAATAATTGTACTTTTAAAGGTGCAACTAGTAGTGTGTGTTGAAATTTGCAAAATTTAAAAAAAAATGTAAAAATTCTGATTTGGGCACTGGTGTAAAGCTTTCTATAAAAAATATCCCCATCTGAAAGGATTATTCAGTCTGAACTGTTTCTTCGGTACCAAAAAAGGTGTGAACTTTCTCATTTCCTATAGGAGCAAATAGGAAATTCAGCCTATGTTACTATTGAAATATAAGCATATACAAAGCACCTTTTGTTTTCATTTTATTTCTGTAACCAAATAAAAGGTGTGGAATCTACTGAGTGTCTAATCTATATGAAATCATCACATATCACATAAATATGGATGACTTGAAATCTCTTGTTGCACCTTTAACTCTTTTCATTAGTGTATAGAACCACTCTCGTCTCCCATTACTGGCAGCCAACCAAAGGTCATAATGAAAACCAGTAGGCCATGTTGACACATTTAGCATCATTGAGCCTCGGTGCTGTGGTATACCACTAAACCCACCCTTTTTAATTTTAACCCACCCTTTTTAAGAAAACACGCTTTATACCTTAAGTTGCAAACCCACCCTTTTGTCGAGTCGCCATGCCATGTACACCAACACACACCTATAATTATATCGATGGTGGTCGAATTCGGCTACTGTACCTCTCCAGAACCCCGTCCAGAACAGCGCACTAAGGCTCAGACTAGCTCAGACTGCATGCATATTTTGTACCGAAATCAGAAAATATGGAATAAACTGCTTGAAATGTGCACAGCAACTTTCTGTGAAATGATATTCTGAACTGAACTGTACGTTAAATTGTTTTAAAATGTAGCGTTTTCCATTTAAAAATCTACCCACCGCCCGGTCACAATTTGACACCTTATTTCAAGTTGTCATTTTGTTTTGACCCGGAACTCGTGTCTACAAAATAGGCGTGGCTAAGGTCAATAATGTTGTCAATAATGCCAATACGTGCCCTGATTGGTTAATTTATGTTCACATTAATAGACTGAAGGCAATGCTTTGAATTTCTCAGAAATTGGTTCGTGCAAGTCTAAACCCGTTGTGTAAACCCATGCCTTTTATTAATAACCTACGCTTTGACTAAAACATGCATTTTAGCAGTGAAATTTTTAAACCCACCCTATTTGGAATTTAGCCGACTTGTGTAACCCACGCTTTCTAATGCGTGGGTTGCCAACTATGAAATGGAGGACACTATGTGGTAGCAGCTACACTTGTGACCTTTAGATTTCAGGTTTATGTGGATGCGGATGTAGATTGCCTAACTTTACATGCATCCACCATTTGAAGATGTGTAAAGTTAGGCATCATGCCTCTTACACATATCTGAATCTGCACATAAACCTGAAATCTATAGGCCATGCTGTGTTCTAGGCAAATGAAATGCACTTTGTATTTGAAAGGCATCATATAGGTCTATATATATTACTTCACAGTACATCATTGGCTGCATCCTTTGAAGGACACCTTACTCCTGTACCTGGTAGTGTCTACTCAAAAGTGCTTATAGGTATACATGTGGTAAGTATACCCTGTAGACATTTTCCATGTGATGTCATTTACATATATTTAAATAAAAGAACGATTCTCAACCTTGTATATTTAAATTGAGAGGCAAACCGATTCGTCATCACTTTCAATCACAGACAAACATTAACTTAAAGGAGAACCGTACTAAGAATAACTTATGCAATATGCGTATATAAAAATAATTATTGAACACATATCGAGTGGTTTCATGGAAAAACGGAATTATACTAACCATAAAATGAATAAAAAACTTTTTGTCTGACCATGCGCTATTTACATATACGTGTATACGTGTTATGCGATACCGACGGCACGGTAGTATCATACACCTTCACACACGACGCTTTCATAACGTGTATATACTATGGCGTGTGTGACGCAAACGTGCCGACCGTATCGCATAACACGTTATACAATAGCTCGAATTTTAAATAGCACATGGTCAAACTAGATGGTTTTAATTCATTGTTATGGTTAATATAATTCTGTTTTTCGATGAACCACTCGATATGTGGTCAATAATTATTTTACAGAGTATATTGTATAATATTATTCCTTGTACGGGTTCTCCTTTAAAGAACAAGCGATATTGATTAGATTGCGCAGCAAATTGATTATTTGATGATGTCAGGCAACAAGTCTATAGCAGGAGTTCTCAAGTATATTTGAGGGCCAAATTAAATTTTGATAGTCATTAAAGGCACTATCAGTGATTTGTTAAATCAGAAAATCGAAAAAAATAATCAAAAATCAGATTTTTGCATGTTTGTAACAAGTACAGGTATCCTAACATACCCTGCACATGATAGGACCAGAAGCAACCTAATAAGGACAAAATCGGAAGTTTTAGTCATTACTGTCCGTTCGGACACTTACTACAACACGTAATTGAATAGAGATTCCTATCTTTGAACACTGCCGTTTTCTTCCTTTTCTGTAATTTCATAAGTTGGAAAAAGCAACTTATGAGAATTCTACAGACTTTTGCTTCACTTTTAAGGTATTCCTGCAAAATTAATAGATTTTGACTCTTTCGGATAAATCACTGATAGTGTCTTTAAGGGGTTTGACGTGTTAGTGAACTACTCGATAAAATTTTTCAGAATTCACATATATGGTACTTACAACGGTGCTGATTAAGAATCTGAAATAAAAAATGGGGGTCACCAACTTTGTTTTTGAGCTATAGCCGAAACAAAAAAGGTATGCTGTCACATTTTAAACCATGCAAGTCTATGGGAAAATTAAAAATTTGACGTTTGGATCGCCTACAAAATAAAAACTTCTCGATAAAATTTTGTAATTTCTAAATATGTCGAGGTCCCGATGTCGTTCGTCAAAATTTTTGAAATAAAAAATGGGAGTCACCGACTTACTTTTTCCACTGCATGCCTAAAACCACTCAAATTTGACACTTTTATCAATTTGGGCACATCATTGGGCGGCAAGAAAATTCCGCGCCACATTCGGCACGCAACAAAGCAGGAACGCAGGCGTAGAGACGCGCGATTTGAATAGATGCAAAAAAAACGCAGAGTTTCCGCGGTATCTGCGATTGATTCCTTCGCACTTCAAAATGCAAATTCTTATTTTGTCGATGACTGGGCTCTAAACAGGTGCAACAGGTGCTGAAGGTGCAAACACAGATCACACGTCAAACCCGTTAAGTGGCCATATTCAGTTGTGATCCGTAAGTGAAGCAAACCTGTGATGGGAGTGCATGCTTAACAGAGATGGGTATGGGGGGGGCCTGTATTAAGGGGCAGTGGAAAAGTTTTAAATGTAAGATGCTATCTGGGGACATTTTTAGCTATTTAAATTCAACATTCTATCATTCTGCTAGTATGACTTAGCAGGCAAAAACACAGAATGGTTATTACAAATCTTTTTGAATTTACTTTTTATTTTTTGTTTGGGTTTTGGGTTGCTTTTACCATTTGAAATGGGCTCATGGGCCGGACCTGTCCCATAGGCCAACCTGTGGTCTATAGTTCACACTGGAAGCATACACAGCATACCTATACTTTGATTACCACCAAATAGGCAGGCCTCATAACAGTGTGAACTGATATGGAATAATGTAAGCGCAAGACAACGCAAGAGACGCAGTGTGTATATTATGCGTGGCGCGCGCAATTCTTTGCAAACGCTCGAATACATTTAGTTTACTTTTACCCGCGGAACAACCGAATAATTCCCGCCTATTTGGTGGTATTCAAAGAATAATACATATGAGCTACATCGTAGTGAAGAATTTGACTGTGTTACTTTCCTGAATGAGGTACTCACCACTGAGGAAGATTCTGAACTTATCGGCTGACATAGTAAATGATGTTGGTTCTACATTTCCAGTGTCAGGGTTTTTCACATGTAATCTGAGTTGTACAGAGGGCTCATTCACTTCTTTTAACTCACTAGAACTCAGCACATAGTCAACTCTCCAATCAACTGATTCTAATCTAGAAACTGAAAAAGAGTAATATGGAAAAGTTTACTTTAAATTACTCCGGAAACTCACACAGTCTGTACTGCAATCTACTAACATTAGTGTACAAACAGAAACAAAGTAAAATATGGGGGTTTATTTTGAATTTCTAATATATTATAATGGCAACCAACAAAATTATAACATGAATTGTAGCTTACTCTTTCAATCAACCAAAGCTCAGCTTAATTGCAGGCACTTATTGCATCCAACAACTTTAAACATTTTGATTACCAATATTTCAGTAAAGAATCAGCTCCCAATTTCACAGTAAAGAACTGACACAGACACAGAAATAGAGCAGGGAACTAACTGTTATGCTATAGCAGGGGGTTGACACTTAGCGCCTGTCGTCCTTTACTCCACAATATGGCTATGGCAAAAAACGAAAGTTCGCGCATACCAACGAAATTTATGGTCCCTCCTGTATTTATTAACCTCATGGTATAGAGTTACATGTTCACCGTTTGTAACCATGACAGTAACGAGCTTCGCATTGCATGACTCGGCTATATATAGCGCCCTCCATTGAACCAAGGTCCATCCTCATTTAAGGGGTTTGTACACTGACTGTTTCACAATGTTAATTATTTAATTTTTCAAATGCGCATATTTCAGTTATTTCAAGGTCAAATTTGGTATGTTTAGTATCAAAATGTAGCTCCTTTAATGTTTTTTAGATTGATTCAATCCATTTTTATGAATCAAGGTTATATATTTTGCTACAGCCCTTGCAGTCTACACATTCGGGTCCCTTCAATTGAAATCCACTGGAAAGTGTAGTTCCCTACTATTTGTTTTTGTAAAAATAACTTAATTCACCGTATATCCTATGTCATAGCAATTCAGAAATTCACAGTTTCATATAACACCAATTTTACGTTTTAAGTCAAAATAGTCTACAAGATTATCGCCTATGTATTGTTATCCCCGAGTTTTTACCTGGACTTTTTAGTGCTGTGTCCCACCCCTTAAAAGCTAACCCGAGTCGTTATAGCGCCCCCCGTAAATCAAGGTCCAGGGACCACCGTTCGTCCACAAGTGTCATCTCCTTATTTTAATCCTCCTTGGCTATAGGCTAAGTGACATCTATTCACAAGATTTGTTTATAAGCCGATTAGTGACTGGCAAGTTATAGTCTCTTCTTACCGATTTCTGCATTCCTCATTTGGCAAAGTTTGAAAATGGGCTCTAAATTCTGATTGTCTGCCAGTTCTATTGATGTCTGCCAAAGTGATGTCACATGTCAAATCATCTATAGAACTGACTAACATGACTAGGCCACAGTTGGTCAGCTTGCAGAGTCAGGTCATCCCATGACCTTTTGGACCCATATCATTATTCTAATTACCAGATACTGCGCTTTAAAATGGTGAAATTTCAATTTCTCTAGTATACAGTTCAAAATTAATAAGTCCCCCCCCCTGACAAAAGTACATTTTTCTGGAAAAGTTAGGCTCTTTAACCCAGGGTTCGTACACCCAGCTCCTTCCAAAATTCAAGGACTTTTCAAGGACTTTCAAGGATCTAAATGAGCTAATTTCAAGGACCTAAGCGTTGTACTAATGTTGTACGGATTTTCTGTATTCCAAACGAAAATGATGCAAAATATGGACGGACGTTTTCACACAAAACATACAGAAAATGGTTGCGTCATTGAACTACATTGTACTTCAATCAAATATTGTAAGATTGTTTAGTTATTTGGTAACACCACCGTCTGACAGCCCCTTTAAGAAACTGTCTGTAGAAACTAAGTCCATATGGAGAATTATAAGAAAATAAGAAAGGTCAAAATTTTAATGGCTCATAACTTGAAAAACTGAGCTACCTACGAACATATGAACTGCATCATGAGATAGAGCTCTTTAAAATACAGCTTTTCTAGAAAAAATGACAGAGCTCTGCCGTCTAATCCCCATTTAAGGAACTTCAGTAGGAACTAATCCAATAGGAAGAATTCATAAGAAAATCGAAAGGTTCAAAATTTTAAATGATCATAGCTTTGAAAACTGAGCCCTCTATATACAACTGCATCATGAGAGAGCCTTAAATACCGCATTCCTGAAAAAAAATTGGACCGTGAGTTTTCCACCATCTGATTCTGATAGTTTCCTCCCCTTTTAGGAACTGTCAATATGAAACCATCCATAGGAAATATTGTTCAGCTTTTGTAGTACATTAAATATGACTTAAAGTCAACTTTAATGGCTCCTAACTTGAAAACCGAGCCATCTACAAACATATGAAACTGCCTCATGAGATTAGAGCTCTTTAAAATACAGCTGTTTCTAGAAAAATGGACAGAGCTCCCGCCGTCTGACAGCCCCAGTTAAGGAACTGTCAGTAGGAACTTAATTCCATATGGAGAATTGTTAGGCAGAAAAGTTTCATTTATTAATTTGTCATCAATTTGAATACATGACGATCAATTTTCAGGGAGAATGTTAACTTTTGTGTATTTTTTTTTTGCACCTTAAATGTGTAACATTGGCTTGTACATTTTTACATTTTTGTAACCAGTTTTAAAGAGCCTCACTTTTCCATAAAAATGTTAACCTTTGTCAGGGGGGACTTCTTAATTTTGACCTGTAATTTTACATTAACAAAGCTGTAAGGGCTTTAGTGTTTAAAAGTTTTTCTTTGTTTTCTACCTATTTAAATGAATCACATAATATATCACAATTTACTACCTAAAACTCATGTATATTACCTCTAAAACTTTGTTCCCTGAACTTCTGTTGAAGGGCATAATGTTTATCACCATATGCACGACACAAAGCTGTTGAATGTTTCTGTGGATATTGCAATCAAGAATTAAGTTATCAGTAGATCCTTTAACACTTTTGTTTCTGATGAGTTTGGAATCAACATAAGCAAATCAGTAATTCCAAAAAAGTATTAATGTTTATACTTGGATGACAACCTATCATTATCAAAAACTTGCGTGCAGCTTCATAGCAGTTATTAGGTACTACTTAGCACTCTTATTGGTAAGAAGCACATTTTTGAGAGTGCCCCACTTTTCTGAATATTTTGAGATTTGCACAGTTGCATGGTAATGGCTAGTAAACAATACCTGTGAATGGAAGAGCTCAAAATCTTTGTGTTGCAAAAGCGGATTTTTGTATAATATTTGAGATCTCTGATAATAAGTCCAATGGCTGCTGGAAACTTCCGTTCAATATGAATAGCTGGGAAATCGTGCCATGTACATGGTCTATGCTCATCCATTGTTGTTTCGGCCGTCATTCAGGAAAGTCAGCTGGAGAATCATTTTTGTGAGATGGGCACCATTTCAAATCATGGACGGACATCAATTTGGCATTTCCAGCTTCCGCATTAAGTTACAATCAGGGAGCCCGATTTCTAATTACAAATCCCTTCCTTTAATGACAAATAACCCTGGTAGAACTAAAATAAAATAAAATCTACCTGTAAGAAGCCTAAAACTAAAATCCTAT
>JAMKCH010007096.1:0-33222 GCA_023653785.1 Ophioderma brevispina
GAAATTCATCGGGACCACCCAGCTTTATTGGTGAGAGAGACTTGAGTTTCTCAAAACCATGTCTTTGAATATTTCATGTAACCATGGTAGGTACATCAACTCTGAGAATGTTACTATTGTAAAAGTCCTCGCCGTTCCTTTGTGAAAGCAAGAATAAGCAAGAATTAAGTTATGAACATTGATTAATGTGTTTTCATCATCTGGTCCTGAAAAAATGGCTCTTGGGTTCTCTGGAAATGATAAGAACCAGCTGCCCCCTTTTTTCTCAGATTTTTGGCTCCTGTTCACATAACTAGAATAGTGAACCACCTTCCAGTCTACACTACCCCAATCATTTGCTTGACAGCTCAAGAGAACACCGGTCTTCATTCTTATTCCTCTTGCAAAGGACACATTCAGAGTAAAGGGATTATATTTTTCACCGGTGAATTTTTGATCATTGAATTAAATTACACCTGTCTGAACACTGCCTATTGAGTGTTTATTTGACCTTTATGTGCTTCTACTAAAATATTCATCTGCTATCCACACATCCACAACAAGGTCTGTGCGCACTATTCACAAGACAGAGGAGAACATTCCCTTGCATAAGTTCTGCTGCCTGCAACAGTAATGAAGAAAATCCTTTAATGAGACCAGTCTTGACAGCAGACATTAAGACACTATCAGTGATTCGACCGAAAGAGTCAAAATATTTGAAACTTGCAAGATTTCTTTATGAGAAGTCTGTAAGAAATCACATAATTATTTTTCCCAACTGAAAAATTGACAGAAAAGGTAAAAACAAAAGCATTCAAAGAGATGATTCCCCATTCAATTATGTTGTTACAGTTAGTGTCCGTACAGACAAGTATGACTAAATAGTTGCTTTGTCTATTGGGGTTGCTTTTTTGGGCTTATCACTTTGGGTATGTTACGATACCTATACTTGTTTTACAAAGATGCAAAAATCCTGATTTTTGATGATTTTTTTCAATTTTTAATAAACGTTTTAATAATTTTTTGATAGTGCCTTTAAAGGCACTATCAGTGATTTGCTAAATCAAAAATTGACAACAAAAAAATTGAAAATCAGATTTTTGCATATCTGTAACAAGTATAGGTACATTACATACCCTACAGTGATACGACCAAAAGCAGCCTAATAAAAAGGACAAAATCAATATTTTTCGTCATTACTGTCCGTACGGACACTTACTACCACACCAATTGAATTGGAGATTCATATCTTTTCATTTGGAAAAATTACTTATGAGATTCTAATAGCCTTATCTTCACTCCTTAGCCTAATTTCAAATATTTCGGCTCTTTCAGGTGTATCACTGTGATCTAGTCTTTAAGAATCGCCAGTACAACACAACATGTGCTGTTCACTTGTTGTCACAGAACTTCAACGAAACTTGTTCCTTATGGATAAACAAGTAACAAGTATCTTTTCTTATATATTTTTGGGGCCAAAGTTAAATTTAAAGGTCTGTGGTCTGATAGCTAATAGCCAGGTCATTCAATCAAGAAAAACCATTACAGAGGATGCGAACAGATTCTGGTATCTGTATAGTCAGCCGTGCTGTGATCTTGATGACATGGCCAATGCTAAAAAACCTGTATATATATATATATATATGTGTGTGTGGTGTTTGTGTGTTTGTTGGTGTGTGTCAGGGTTCGCCAGTTTTCTTCTTCCCCAGGCGGAAAAAACCGCGGTTTTTTCCGCGGTTTTTTTTTCCACTTGGAAGAAACGGGTTGCTTCTTCCTTTCCAGTTCTTCCTTTCCACTGAAAGTAGAAGAAACTAAAAAAAGAAAGTCATTTAAAATTTTCTATTTCAAAAGCAATGACTTACGTTTTTTGTTTTTTTTATACAATGAATGAAATATAGAGTGAAATATTTCAAAATACCAGTTCAGGGACCCCCCCTACCTACCCCTGCAATTGCAATAATTAAACTCACATTTATTCACAAGGCCTAATATAAAAAAAGATTTACTGAAGAAACTGAATCTCACTTGTTCTCACCAGCAAGGCCAGTCAAGTCTCCTTGAAAGCCTTGACATCTTCAAATATGTTATAGTCTCCTCCTAACCCGGTTCTCCCACTAATCATTTACAAACAGAAGACCACTTAATAATGGGTGCACTTTTTATAATGATTTTGTAAATTTAAATTACCAAATGGGCCATACAGATTTTAAAAAACTCACAGCTTTTTCCATTGTTTGCATCTTACAATTACAACTGTGATAGTATAAACGTGCACATGGAAAGACTTGGAAAAATAATTACAATTAATCATCTGTTATAATTTGAATATCAAGTCAAACAAAATTGTGAAAAAAGGTTTTACTATAATACTTGCCAAGGTATACTAACATGCTATAAACTTGTAAATTAATTTTGAAAAAAAAAAGATGTAAATTAAAGTAACTAAGTACCTTGATTATTTGAAGTGCAAAGCAGATGAATATGGTGAAATTCAGTATGTTGTTCATAATACATTTCTATATTTCTTCCAGTTTCTTCCAGTTTCTTCCAGTTTCTTCCAGTTTCTTCCAGTTTCTTCTTCCGGAAGAAACTGGAAGAAACACCTTTTTTTTTTCCAGTTTCGTTCTTCTTTCTTCTTCTTCTTCTTCTTCTTCTTCTTCTTCTTCTTCTTCTTCTTCTTCTTCTTCTTCTTCTTCTTCTTCTTCTTCTTCTTCTTCTTCTTCTTCTTCTTCTTCTTCTTCTTCTTCTTCTTCTTCTTCTTCTTCTTCTTCTTCTTCTTCTTCTTCTTCTTCTTCTTCTTCTTCTTCTTCTTCTTCTTCTTCTTCTTCTTCTTCTTCTTCTTCTTCTTCTTCTTCTTCTTCTTCTTCTTCTTCTTCTTCTTCTTCTTCTTCTTCTTCTTCTTCTTCTTCTTCTTCTTCTTCTTCTTCTTCTTCTTCTTCTTCTTCTTCTTCTTCTTCTGTATAGTCAGCCGTGCTGTGATCTTGATGAAATGGCATGTTAAAAAATATGTATATATATATATATATATATATATATATATATATGTGTGTGTGTGTGTGTGTGTGTGTGTGTGTGTGTGTGTGTGCATGCAATCAAGATCAAAACTTAATAAAATTGGGCCATACCTTTTAAAGTAGTAGCACCAGGGGGAAATATGAAGGACAGGGGAATTGTGGAGTTAGGAGAATTTTGGGAAACCTAAATGGTCAATTTTTATCACAATAGTAATAATATTTTGTTTCATTGTTTTGAATTCCCAAGTTTTTTCTGGCGCATCTTGTTGGGAAATGCCCTTCCCATGGGCCCCTGGCAACACCACTGCATTGATGTTAAAAGTTTGAATTTTTATCTTCTCAATATTTTAGGATGTGGCATATTTCCTCTTAATCCAAAAATCTTGAACCATTCTTACAAAATATTAACCTTTCATGTTCTTATCAACAGGAGCAATGCTTACTTGCTACATTGCATTTGGGATGACACACTGGTACTATTTCTTCTATTAATGCGGATAATTATGACAGTCTTTATACACCCAATTTGCAAGACGCTCGCTTTGAACAGACATACAATTTTCTGCAGAAAAGAGGTTCTTATTGTCATTGAGATTATTCGCAAACATTTTCAAGTTAAAGGAAATCTGCTGCTCTATCCACCTGCTTCCAGGTCCTGTTTCCTGTGTCTTAGTAGCACACCAGTCCTCTTCTTTCTCATTGCGACCTATGACATTTATATCATCTTATTGGATGCTCACTCTTACAATGGCCATTATGAAGATTTAATAAATGCCTGTACCGCCATCATTTTCATATATGCACACCGCACATACATGTATAGGGACAATGTCTTCATGACATGTTTGCTCTGCATTTACTTCTGAAATTGAGATTGATATTTATGTCTGAATAAGTGACCCTCTACAATGGTAAATTGAGATAGCATGTCTTTTCTTAATCTTGTAATCTTATTATCTTACATCAAGCACAAATTGGGTATGGGCTAATGGATAGTTTGGTTTACAAAATTTTGCTAGTCTTGATTATTTTCAATGACGATTGCAACATGATTGAATACAGAATTCTCACACAATTGATGGTAGTTATAAACTTTACATTTCATTATTTAATAACCATGACGATGCTTCAATGACAACTGACTTTAAAAAAACACCACACATGCCTAGGACACATGCATGCAGTAAAAGCACATGTAACAACCACAAATGCACAATTTGTGAATAAAATTGAAATCTCAAGTGTTAATACTTTTGTAATTTAAAATCCAATTCACCTATTTTATGAAACCGAGATGGGCCCCACTGTCGTGGGTGGCCCAGGTTGAATGCGAGGTTTCACACTTTGGTCCCCAGTTGAAGGCAATTACAAACATGCACACACAATAACCTGAACACTAAACACTAGTTGCAAACCTCAAACACACTTGTATCTCCCTAAAAGTCCCTTAGGAGTCAGGCCTACAAAATCCCCAGGACCATGGTCACCGCAGGTCCCAGAAAAATATGGACAACTGCAGAAATTTTTCAAAAGTCGGCAAAATAAGCAAAACCACCCTAAATTTTACAAAAAGGTAAAAACAACAGGCCCAATTGCACCAGGAGTGTGTCAAAATACTGGTACCAGCGGTAAGGACGTTTGTGCTAAATGTGCTTGCAATGAACACTTCATACACATATTGTGACAGAAAATTTTGGCCCACTTCTTTTGAAGGTCCCCGGCAGGACAGAATTTTTTTGTATGCCTGTTAAGTGGTTATCATTTTGGCAAATTTTAACCACTAATAGCCTTATTTACCTTCTCATTCATGAATGACTAATCTGTTATGCCTCTTTTTAATCTAGGTAAGCCACAGTGCATATAATATGCACATTTGGAATAGCAAATATCTAGCTTGAGAGCTGGAGTAAATGACTGGAGTTCCATTGAATCACACGGGAAATTCCTTCTACATAGAATGTCATCTCTAGCATGACTAATTGTTTAAAAAACATGTATTATGATATACGGAGTCCTGCAGCCCAAGACTAAATGATGAGGTTTGAGCAGACAGTGAAGCACCCGGGACAGATGGGAAGTCCTCCCCTCTTCCCTTCAAGCCTTTGTCCCTACTTTCCCCTGTAGGAAAAAAAATGAAAAATTTACAAATTTTATGCTAATTTTATGATTTTCCCTTTAAAAATTTACCTTGTCCATATGCCTCCCATTTTCGATAATTGCGTTGGTCATTTGCATCTTTCACAAGGCTTAATCACATTCATATGGCATGTTTCACAGTAACTGAAGTAGCCATAGAGCTCCCATCATGGATATTGTTTTATAAAACAAAAATCCAAATGTGAAAAATTTGATATTTTACTACATTTTATTACTACATGTACATAGGAGACCGTGGTTTACATTTTGAAAAGTATCCTGAAAAGCTTTTCTAGATTACAACATTGTGTCACTATTTTTTTCCTTTTAAAGGGATTAGCAGCGATAATGCGAGAGGATCGAAAAAATGTGGAAATGCATGTTTTTAACTTATAAATCAGGGATAAGTGTGTACAATTCCATGTAACTGCTTTAATGGTGAAACAAACCACCAAATTGTGAAAAAACGAACTATTGAGGAAATTTGTCATAAATAGACATACAGCGACGGCATCTCAAAATCTGCACTAAACAGCTGATTGATGTGGTTCACACCAGTACAGAATGAACAAAGATCAATAATGTTTGTGTTTGAGATCAAACTGTATTGATCATAGTGCACAATACAGACAAAAGTCTGAATTTTGATACGCACGTATAGAAATTACAGAATCAGATAAAAAGTACTGCCTTGCCTTTAATACACGGATTTCAAGCCAACCACTTGCAGGTTATGTTTGCATATCCATGCCAGTAACAAAAATATAAAAATATGAATTTTGATGATTTTTTTATGTTTCGGTTAGCAAATCGCTTCTAATCCCTTTAAAGGTGCTTGTTCCGATAGTCTTTGGGACCCCCCCCCATTTAACCGGAAGTAATATCAATTTTGATATCAGATGAAAGGCCGTATTTTTCTCCTGAAATTTCAGCTTCCAATTCCATTTCTTTCCCAAGATACTGACAAAAAACTGTCGTATTAATGGTTAACCACCAATTTTAGCACAGTAGTGAATAGGGCGTTGCACTATGCATTATCGTGTCTAGCACCAAAACCGCAAGTTTGTTTCCAACGGTAATTGTTGGTCAGCATATACAAGTGTCAGGCTCTCATATCAAGTAGAGAACACGATAGACAAAAATTGGAACAAGCACCTTTAAGGTGTGTGTCCCTATTTAGTACCCCTGATTAACCCAAATTTGTTTCAATGTTTATGCCATATGAAATACCATATTTTTTCCATTTTCGTCCTGAAATTTCAGCTTCCAAATGCATTTCTTTCTTTAAAAAAATGAGCAAAAATGGCTATTTTTATGGTTAGCCATATATACCAGTACATTCATTTACTGCGGTGTGCTTTATGGCATCTATCATTAGTTTGTTTTCCACAAAACATTTTTGGATTCGTTGCAAACGAATCCCAATGAACGGGTTTCGTCTGGACTGGGTAACATTTTTGGCGATTCTGTCTTTATGGGTCCACGACCACTCTTCCCTCTTCCCTTTCGTGGACCCCAAAGACAGGATGGCCACATTTTTTATTTTGTGTATCTATATATGGAATACTCTTGACCAAATAAGGTAACGCCGTGATCTGGTTGTGGTTGTTTTTGACCAGCGCCCATGCTCCAGGGGCAGAAGGGCAGCTATTGATTTTTCTTATCTTTTTTGGACTTAGAATTTTCCCTCTAACCCACAGATTTCTATGCTCTAACCGGGAAAAAAATAATGAATATTTTATATTAAAAGAGACCACTATATCATAGGTCAGCTACCTAACCACAAGACCAGCGAGGATTGGTGTGCCCGATTTGCAAAATCCCCCCAAAATCCTTGATACCCGGTGTAGAAGTAACCATTGTCTGGCGTACTCATAGTCCGGGAACAATGGTGAACAATAGGGCAATCGATTCAGTTGACTCTTTACGCAACATTAGTTTCACGCTTTATTCCGTTATCGTCTATGGAGCCCCGGACTATGGCTCCTACCAGACTATATCTGCTTTCACACCGGCCTTCTTAAGCACTCTTAATGAATAGCTCCGCTCTGGATGTCGCCACAACGTATACTCCAGGAGCATGAGTGGTGGTCAAAATCTCGAACTTGCTCGAAGGAACGAACAAGTTTCAACTAATTGAACGGCCGTTTTGGATTTTGCCTGTGATGTGTGAAAGAGCCGGCGTAGATTTCAATCAAAGCTGAAATTGGTAGTCTTTTTCGGAAAAACAAAATTAAAATTTGATGATAACGAAAACGGCGATTCGGAGAATGTAAATGAGCACAAAAGTTGGTCAATTTACACGCAAATACCGTCCGTTTCAAAGGAAAGAATTTAGTATTGTGCCACATTCCAAACCCTATGAATTCGGCAGCCTCAACAGAATAAACTGCATGTTGAAGGATGTGGTGGCAGAATACTGAATTCATCCCGAATTGGTTTGTAATTTGTAAATATGTAATGTAAAGTTTATTTTTTCATCATTCATGTACTGGTAGGATAACACTCGTTGTCATTTATGAAAATGGTTTGAATAGCTAGGCTATAGGAGTAGGAGCATGTTTTTATTTTATTTACTAAATTGTGTTTTTCGTAAATTGACATAGAAATTCACTCAAAATTTCCTCAAATCACTTTATTTGAATTGAATATTGCATTTTTATTCAAAAACAAATCTATTAATACCGGGGTGGTCTGTCTGTCTGTCAGTGTGTCTTGTCTCATCTGACAGCGTCTATTTTCTCGGAGACCGAGGGTCGCGCGTTCCTGAAACTTGGTGGGTGGGTATAGCATGCTGCAGCGGTTCGGTAAGTACGTAATCCTGTTTCTAAAATTGAAAAAAAGTTGGCGTAAATTGAAACCAGTGTTTGAAAATTCTCAAGACTGGAATAATAACGAAAGGCATTGTGGGAAAATGGATGTGACAGTAGCGATTGCATGTTCACTTTTCAGTGTTTGCGAGCACCGAAGTACCCATCAAAAACGTTCAATTTTCTCGCTAGGTTCCATAGGTTCAGACCTAATTATGATACACACCCGAATACACATTCAAGGCAAAAACCTCCATAGATTAGAACCACTTCGTTTTCCGGAGATATTTGAGATTCAGTTTCATTTACACACATTCGCTATGACGGACTGATAACGTTAATCTCTCGCGCAGTACTGTAGATCTTTCGCAGTCTGTGACAAGACTACACAGTGGTAAATACCAGACCTCCGTAACAATTTAGATAATCTCTTTCGCAGTCTGTAACAAGACTACACCGTGGGAAATACCAGACCGCCGTAGTGGGTGGTGCCCCTTGACCGAACGAAGACAGAGTTTGTATTGGTTAGTGGATCAAAGGTCATCGGGTCATTCACAGTCAAAGAAGGTCAAATGGGATAAAGGTTGGTGTATGGACATGAAACTGATAGTTGATGCCGAAAATTTTGAAGGTCACGACAAGGTCATTAGGGGTCATTCAAGGTCAAAGGAGGTCAAATGGGGTAAACATTGGTGTATCCAGACAAAACTTGGTGGGTGGGGTTAATTGTTGATGTCGAAAATTTTAAGCCAAGGTCATCAGGGGTCATTCAAGGTCAAATGGGGTAAACATTGGTGTATGGACATGGAACTTAGAGGGTGGCGTTGATTGTTGATGCCAAAAATCTGAAAGGTCATGACAAGGTAATTAGGGGTCATTCAAGGTCAGAGGAGGTCAAATGGGGTCAACATGGGTGTATCCAGAAAAAAAAAAATTGGTGGGTGGGTGCCCCTTGACCTTCCGGAGATCGAGTTTGTATTGGTTAGTGCAGGGGCGGATTTAGAGGGGGCGCACCCGGCGCGCGCCCTCTCTATTTTTTGCAGAGCACAGGGCACCAGGCGCCGCATAGTGCCGGCCGCACTGTAGATAAAAATGACTTTTTTACGCACAGGACGCCCTTTGGATCTCTAAGAATGATGGTACAGGGCGTCGGTCGCCATGTAGAGCTAGCTTTGTGGGTGCCCAGCGGACGCAGTACGTCCAGTACGTCCGCACCACCCCCCCACACACACACAACCCCGACTAATTGGTCTACCAGTGAGCCTGAAAATTTGGCGCCCCCTCTATTGAAGAATCCTGGATCCACCCCTGGGTTAGTGGATCAAAGGTCATCAGGAGTCATTCAAGGTCAAAGGAGGTCAAATGGGGTAAACATTAGTATATGGACATGAAACTTGGAGGGTGGGGTGGATTGTTGATGCCGAAAATTGAAAAGGCACAACAAAGTCATTAGGGGTCATTCAAGGTCAAAGGAGGTCAAATGGGGTAAACATTGGTGTATGGATGAAAATTGGATGGTGGGGTTGATTGTTGATGCCAAAAATCTTAAAGGTCATGACAAGGTCATCAGGGGTGATTCAAGGTCAAAGGAACCGCAAAACCAAGTTTCATTCAAGCCAGGTGATCGCGAAACCAGGCAATCGCGAAACTCGGGGACCGCCTAGCCTACACGGCCAATTTCTTTATGGTAGTTACCGCGCAGCTACTACCGAGTAGACATGGATTACCTACCCACTATATGTACACTCGCCGGCCAGGAATTTCATGTGGTTTCACCGGCTCTCAGCGCGCGCGGTATTTCTCATGGCCAATTTTGTTTTTTTAGATATTGTTGGCACGTATTTGCATTTTATATTAAAAGTGCGTGAATATGGGGGTTTTGATGATGCCCGATTTTGAATTTCGTAATGATTTTCCCAAAAAACAATAAAAAATGCTAAACAGAGACTAAGTGTATAGCGCCCTCATTTCGTCCACTATCAAAATAGCTACATCGCGGTAACTAGGACGCCATGTGGTAGCTGCATGTCTACTCCGGTACTGTCTACAACATATCCACCTTCTCTCCACCTAGTGGGCAACTACAGGGTAGTCATTGGGGTAGGTACTGTAGAGTAAACACACCACTGTATACCTAATAACTCTGTACTTTGGAAGCCCTATCTTGCAACTACTGCATCGCAACTTGCCCGGTGTGTATTGTGCAGTAGCTGCCGCGGTAGACATGGTGTAGCTGCCGTATAGGCTACCACTTGAGTAAGAAAACGGCCGTGTAGTATAAGCAACTACTCATTCACGGAGCACGGATGGTTAATTTATGTTACAGTCTGCGTTACCCGCCAACCAACAAACCCACAAAGCAGTACGTGCAACGAATCCCCACGGGCGGTGACCGCGCTTGTTTTAAATAAATTGAAATATCCAGATGCTGACAAACTTGTGAGCATGTCTGGTGATCACAGCATTAAATTTGCAGAAGCAACAGTTATTCATAGATGTCAAAGAATGCTCATTTTATCATTGATGCCACATTTGACACTAATCTGTACTGGTCAAAAGGTAAAATCACACAGAAAACAGCTCCCAACCCAACCTCTTCCCGGTTACACAAGACAGCATTTTTTTCAAAATCGGCTACAGTCTTGTTCAAACTTGCAAAATTTTATCCCCAACAGGGATGATTAGTCTGCGAGTTTCCCCGTCGTCAACGAGACAGGGATGCTGAAACACCTTACCGGAAGTGGTCAAAATGTTGTTTATGTTATCTAAAGAAAGCTGCTATTTTTTACAAAATCATGTTTTAGCTCTCACATCAAAGCAGGTTTGAATATTGGTGCGAAACTTTGCAGATGGGGTTTGGGGGTGAAGGCCATTCTATCTAGATGAAAACTTTATATACTTAAACGGGTCATCCCCCTTTAAGAAAAAGCATTTACAGATTGACAAAATGGGGTCAAAGGTCATGTAGGGATCATAGAGGTCAATCTTAGAACACTCTGTGAGTTTTGGGCCAGTGGTTCTTTTAGTCATTATAGGGTGCTTGCACAGGAGGTCAAAATTGGCCAGATTGCTCTTCCAGAAAAACAAAAGTCCATTCAATTTAGCTTACACTGTACATGAAAAGACCCTAATGTATATCAATTTCTGGTGTTATGAGTCTTCCTATTTGGTGGTATAGTAAACATTAAATATCTAGGTGAAACAATTTTTTTGCTTGAATCGGGTAAAACCCCAATTATTGCCTATCTAGAGCTAATCAAACTGTAGAAGTCGGCAAATACTGGAGGCAAAGTATTCCCATCCATCCTGTATGTCTATCCGACTGCTAAAGATGAAGCCTAAAGGACACAGTCATTCTCCACTGACTGCCTTACAGTTCCCTGTGCCATAAAACAGTTGGATTGCTATCAATATTAGGCTGCCAGATGCAGTTCAATGTACTATGCATGAAAACATTGTCTATAAAAACATGTCAAACAATTACATAACATGTTTACTTTTATTTAAGATTTTATTGATTGTCCTTGCTCCTGGGAAGGGTACTCTGGTTTGATTTTGATATACCGTGTTGTTCCTAATAAACGCCCCTGCTCTAATAAACGCCCCCCCCTACGATTTTTGGATAAAACAATTCAAGAAAATGAGTTAAGCTTACCTAAATCACATGATTTAATGGCTGAGACTGTCGTAACCATATCATAATGGCTGTTGTCATCAATGCTTTCTGCTTCACGGCACATCAAAACTTGGACCCACGTGTTGATTATAATAGCCCTGGGTTGAAATCCTCAGGCGCACGCACTGAACACCCTTTTATAAACTGGGTAAGGTGATTTTTGCGGGGATTTTTGACTTTCCATTTTGATTGTAATAAACGCCCCCACTTTTGAAAAATGCACCGCCCCCGGGGCGTTTATTAGGAACAATACGGTATGAATTTTAACCCTTGTCTATACCTCATTACTATTTCTGAAAACCAACATTTTTCCCAGCAAAAATGTAATATTTTTTAATTCACATCATTATCAAAATTCACACAAAATTTCAAAGAAGAGTAAGAAAATGGCAAACCTATGAAAATTAAACCAAGATATGCCAAATTATGGTCTAAAAAAGTCAATGTTTTAATGCAAGAGTTGTACCAGCAGCATGTCCTTGCATGCATTTTTGTACTAAGAACCCCAGGTTTATTAGGGCAAAAGTCGACATAAGAAATTAACACGGACAGAAATCACCCAAGGATAGGGGATATATCCCCATATATTGGCAAACTGTGTTACCTTTCGGCAATTTTGGTCAATTATCCAACTCCCCACCCCATACCCACCTGCACTTTTTTTCATGAAATTTCAGCCACTGAAAATAATGCAGGCACATATCCAACCCGGTAGGTCTGAGTGGGCAAGTTCCCAGTAAATGCAACATGAATTCCCATGCATCCACACTCACAAACACCCAATTTTAAATTAGAGGGAATAAAATAAGTTGACAATGTAGTTCATGAAAATATATAATATCTCAGCATTGTGTTCAGTATAGCGTAATTGACAGTGTAATGTAATATTCAAGGGCAGCTGGCCACAAGAGATATCAAACATGGTCCACCGACCTAGCTCGGCAATCAATCTAATCATTAACCCTTATTTTGAAATTAATCAATACGCACAGGAACCAATGCAACTATATGATGATGTGGTGTCACACATTGGTAATATCAGCTTGATGTGAGAGGAAAATGATGCAACTTGAACACTATAAACAAAATATGCAGTAATTCTACTATTAAACGGGTGTTGCAGCTCAACCATATTACCAGTTCCAGATTTGACCTCATTGGAAACATGCTTCATTAAGCCCCAAATCCACCATATTTCCAATTGAAAAGTATCTGTAAAAAGCTATGAGTAAAAACTTGTGAAATATGCTTATTGTTCACTGCATTTAATGCATCTGTTTATGTATATGCACTTTTATGCAATTTTGAACTTCCCTACTCAAAATTATCAGGTAAATGCACCCCAGGTTTCTTTTTGATGTAGTCCAGAAGACTGATTTTACAACCAAAATCAAATATTGTAGGGAAAATATGGTCAATCCAGATGTGCAACTTCAGTAAAAGAATTGTTTGTCTTGAGCGGATTTAGAAAAAAAAATTATATTTTTTAGTTGAACTCTTTATGTAAATCCTACTGATCTGATGTCCGGATAGACGTCTGTATGTATCTTTTTGATGTAGTGCAGTAGACTGATTGACCCCCAGACAATTAGTCCCATCACTGAAATTTTTATTGTTACACCAATATACTTTTATGGCATACTGTATATTGATCATCAAATTTTATCTTTTTCTTCTTTATCTTTTCAGCTTTAAAATATTTATGTTATTAATGTAAGACAAACTCCAGGCATTAGTGAATGTGAAAACATGCATTTTTTAAACTCATTTTGCCCAATTCATGGTGTATACCACCATTATTATGACAAGATAAACACTGTCATTACCCAGTTAAAAAAATGAACCTCTTAGTAAACAAAATACAAATACATGCTATGTTGACCAACAAAACTACAAATCTTGTAAAACATGGTAGGGCACAAGTGTATCTAGTAAAAAAATACATCGGTCCTCGGACCGCTTGTGTCGCCTGCCGTCGCGGTTAGTGAATGATAGGCCTAACATGACCTTTGACCTTGGCATGTGACCTTTGACCTCATCAACAAATGAGGGATCCCATGTTGCACCTATGATTCAAGTTTGGTTCCAATTGAACTTCAACTTTTCAAATGAGGTCAATTTTACATTTTCAGCCCATTTTACAACTTGACCTCACATGACCTTTGACCTTGGTATGTGACCTTTGACCTCATCAACAAATGAGGGATCCCATGTTGCACCTATGATTCAAGTTTGGTTCCAATTGAACTTCAACTTTTCAAATGAGGTCAATTTTACATTTTCAGCCTATTTTACAACTTGACCTCACATGACCTTTGACCTTGGCATGTGACCTTTGACCTTGGCATGTGACCTTTGACCTCATCAACAAGTGGGGGATGCCATGTTGCACCTGTGACCCAAGTTTGGTTTAAATCCATCAAAGTATGTGGATATTACATGCAAATGTTAACCCTTTTTCACAACAGACATCAACAGACATCATCAACAACAGACAACTACAGTGACAAAGTGATCCCTATGTGTCTTCCTGCCTTAGGGCAGGCGACACAAAAATTGAAATGCTTGTGTGTATGTGTGCATGTGCATGTGCGTGTGTGTGTGTGGCTATCTGTCCTGCTACGTGTTTCACTATGCTTTTACGAATCGATCTGAAATTTGTTGTGGTGATGGGGGAATTTGTGAGAAGGGACATTTATGAGATGTTTGTCGTCACCTTTTTTAAGTGACCTCTGGGGTCAAAATCATCCTCCTGCAGGTCATTCAGCTGATCAGAAGCGCGATGTTCAATACCCTGGCTCACACTCGGACATGTTGCTATGAATGCCTGCTTCCCCACCATCAGATTGCATGTCGGTGCAGTTTAGGCACAGTTCATGTGTGTCACATAAATGAGCCAGTGTATAGTTACTCTAAAAATAACTACAAATATTGGAATTGCATAATAACCAGTCTAAATTGTCAAATTAAGAATGAACAAGAAAACAAGAATATCCAGTAGAGTACATCACAGTCTATGCGATTTTGTTGTTAACACATGTACATGGATGTAGATGAAATTAAAATAGTGCTGTGCTCATGTACAAAATACAAATGTTTGCACAAGCAGAAAGATCTTTGTTATTTTATTGCTGAAATGGCAATAAAAACATTTTATTGAGCTGAAATTATCTGGAATGTTATTTTCCATATTGCATTGTAAAGCCACCTTCAGGAAGTAATCATTTGTAGGAATTCAAATTAGTACCTTCTCTTACAAATTTTGGGATAATTGACAGAACGTTGGCAAGATACCTCTCAGTCTCTGTGGAAAATTGTCCTGCTGTTTTCAATACATGTCTCTCAACAAATGCAAAGTTAAAGATAATTTAAAAATAGGCTTTCCCACAACCCAATCAGGCTTCACCAAAGAACAATTTTGACATTGCAACAAGATATTTGCATTTAACCCACAGAGCTCCTCAAACCTTGTTCCCAAAATGTCCCATCAAATACTTCTTGAAATATCTAGAAGGAAGCCAATTAGTTATTTTTTTTCTTTTTTCAGGTCCTGTGTGCATTTTTGGGAATGGGCTCTACATCAAATAATTTTCATCTCAGCACAGCAGTAATTAGCAAGGAATTAAGCAGTATCATACAAACAAAGTGCTCATGGAGGGCCTCAAGGAAATAGGAGCATTATCATTTGTAATTGAATCAAGATATTTACCTTTCATTTATGCAGAGCAATGGTTCAAAGATCAGTTCCATAATTTATGGTATGAGGCAAATGAAGTGAGGTTGATGAAATTTACAAGGCACGTATGTTGACTTTGTACAACACGTTGACTAGAAACATTAATTAACAGTCAATTTGCGGAAGTCATTTGCGGATCACAACTGCTTGCAGATCAAAAGGAAATCTGTTTTTAATATGTACTTAATGCTTTTAAATAACTTTCTAACATTTCTTTTATGTTGGGAGTCAATTACTGCAGAAGGAGACCAAAGAGGTCCAATTACCTATCTTAGAGTATCGGATTCCCGGAGGGGTTCTCAAGCTTGGTTTGGGTATGGACATGCCTCCGAGAGTTTGGAAGTAGGACTCATATACATACCGATTAGTGCCGAAAAAGGGGTACCCATAGCTATACCAGAGATACAGATTTTGAATCAAATTTAACACAGATTTGCCATTATTTAATCAAAATTTTGACTTTCTTAGCAAATTTGTAAAATTTGGACTTCAGATTGGAGAAATTGGACTAATTATCCAACAATTTTTAGAAAATTTTGGATTCCGATTGGATTAATTTGATAATTTTCCAAAAAGTAAAAAAAAAAGAAACAACCCCATTCTAGACCAAAATGATAGAAATTAGGATCATTAGATATAATTGTACGCAGCAGGCTGAAAATGAACCCCAATTTGTGGCCATGTCCCCAAATGGTCATTCATTGTCGCGTTCCCCCGAATCTGATGGCCATTACCAGATATTATAGTTAGGTCCTCGGGGGGGTGGGGGGGGGGGGGTGAGAAACCAATTCTGAAATAACCCACTATCCCTTTAGCTTTTCCCTACCATATCTCTGATTGGTTAATTACACCAATAACCCCGGAATGACAACTCAAATTGGGATCGATATGTCCCAAGGGGTTAAAGATACCCTGTATAACCATCATATCTGGATTTTCCATGTTTGGTTTTATTAAAAGCAATAATTTGAAAGAAAAACATCAACAAATTTGGTTAGATGAATTAGATACCAATATGTATCACCCAAGGAACATTGAAGACATTTACCAATTTTCACAATTACAAAAATACTTTGCAATATTATCATGTGAAGTCGTTTAAATCCATTTACAATATCTATCCTTTAAATCAATGTCATCACCACAAATATTTTATTATAAAGTTTTTGAGTTATATTAATAAACATGCCACGCCATTTATTATCACGCTACGGACGGCCCGTGCCACCTCACACGTGCGAGCACAGGATGATAGATCTCATGTACTGTTAACATTCCTTATTTGAACACAGCCTGTACTTCTAATCTCAACAATCACCTAGTGTCAGCTCACACTACAGTGCCCCATACGCATACACCACACACGCACAGCTAGTAAGGCATTTAATAAAAGGATAACATTGTTTTGCCAGTTTGAAATTAGCCCCTGCTAGGTCAGGAATTTGACAACCTCAAGGATCTTTGTAGTCATATTGGGGGGTCTAGTATATCATATGTGTAGGTTCTTGATTGCGTTAATCTTTGCAAAGACACACAATACGATTACCCTTCAGGCTGATCTACGGAGCTTATTTTACTGTCAAACCAACTTATTTCGTGAACATTTGATTTTAATAATCTGCAAGAGATTTTTAAATTCACAATTCACTGTTTTGAATCACTTTTACTACTTTATAAATTGAAATTGATTAATTTGTGGTAACATTTATAGCATCAAAATGAGTGCGTGTTTGCCAAGTTTGCGAAAATTCTTGGTGGAAATTAAGTGGCTGTACTGTAGCACTTCTTAAAATTGATCAGTTTTGTGATTGATGCAATTCTGTGTATACGTGCTAATATACGTACAACCTTGGCCGTACTTAATATGTGTCCACTAAAATGAGTCAACAGTTGGTTTGGGTGTGGGTAATTGTGAACATAAATGTCATCTCTCAGAGGCTACAAGATTCGACATAGTATTATCATTTTCTTGTCTATGTAGTTATTAATGAGATTAAATGGATAGTGGCTTGTATCACTTTGGCAAATTGGAGCAATTGGTGCCATAACGTCATATATAAACCCCGAGGTTTTGATGCCCTAAAGACAAAAATGTAACATGTTAAGCTATATGTAACAGAGGAGATTAACATAGATATGATTGCACATTTCCTTACTGAAAGATAAACATATTGCTCATTCTATCACACAAGTTTCAACAAAATAGGATGGCCCATAAGTAAAAAAAAAAAAAAAATCGCGATGCCTAATAACCCAATATTACAAGATTCTTGAAGATTAGATGTACAGTAGTAGTAAAGGCCTTCAAAGGGTATACAAAATCCTTTTTATATACATATTTTATATGTTTTACAAAACACAACATGCAATTAATGGTACAAAACATAAGCAATTGCAAATCAAAATCTTTGTTATACCTGGACTGCATAGGAGGTGGGGTGTATGCTTCATTGCTTCTTTTATTGGAATTTCATTGGGAGTGTGAATTTACATGAGCACATGATTCACTCTGATTCCAACCGCACGATATTTTGGCCACATAATATTTAGAGGTGAAAAGTATGACAGTACATTTGGAAGCTCAATACATTTTTGTAAAGTCATGGTCCATGAGCCTAATTTAAAGGTGACAGGAGGAGATTTTTTTTGAGATACAAATTTCCCTCAAATTGCACTTGATCGGACGTAGACCACCTACCGAAACGTTGTTGAAGGTTTCTTAACAAACAATCACGAATAAAACCGCAAACCTGTGTTGAACTTGCCTGACGACGCAATTGTCCCCATAGAACACCGGGGCTTTGAGTTTCTGTCTTACACGACAAAAGTACTAATCATCTTATTACATAAAGACGGCTACTCGGGCTTATCACTTCAGGTGTGGGTCTATCATTGGAAAGCATTCCAATATGCAAAAAACCCGGTTCGAAAAAAATTGGGGGCGCTTCTTTCTGGAAATCTCATGTCTCTTTAACAAGCACCTTTGAAGGAAATTTGTAATCTTTTTTCTTATCAGGCAAATTACCAAGTGATGATCAAAATTGAACAGTACAGATGAACAAACCAAATATGACAATAGGACCCCAAACTGATATTTGACCTACAGTACTCAAGAATTGAGAGATGTCCGAGAGAAAATCAGCATTTAATTTACCACACTGATTTCACGCCACTTTTGAAGTCCTTTATTAAAAGCACCTGAGTTTACCCTTGGACCACGGTATCTGTTTAATCAAAGAAGGTGCTCTAATAATAATAATAAAATAATAATGTGTATTTTAACCCCGCGCGACATATCCCCGTAAATGTGCTCAAGGCGCGGTGCATTGCGGCAGCCATTAAAGGCACTCAGCACTTCAGAGAAACCATGTACCAGAACAGATTTTTGCGAAGGAAGCTCGATTAGAAGCAGGAGGAAACCGGAGTACCCGGAGATAACCTGCGGGAACGAGTATGGACGAGAAACCAAATCACATAAAGCCACCGAGAACGAGCTCCCCCGGGGATTGAACCGAGACCTCCTTGGTGAAAAGGCGGGGAAATCCTTACGCCACCCTTTCCCTCTACTTTGTCAAAAGCCATTCAAGAAAGACAGCATCAACAAGACCAACACTAATGGCTATCAATTTTCTCACCGATATTAAAAAAAAATCACAGCTTCTACCTTGACTTAAACCAAACTCGCTATCAGACAAAGACCTTTGGTTAATAATTTATAAACATCCCATAACGATCCAACTTTTCCAAGAGCTTCCATAACCAAATTTAGAAAAAGGATAATTCTGGGATACATGGCCTAGGCTAATTTGTAAATGGGCACAGAATTTGCCAATTTCCAAGCATTACGGAATTAATCATGCCTAGAAAAAAAGTGTTTCCGGAACACTTTTTGTGGTCGTCTGCATCATGTTTTGTGAATGGTGTCACAGTCACATGAGGAGCATCAGAGGCAATCTGTGTACATCCCATATAGTCTTGGGCCAGTGTTCTCGGTATTAGGTTGAATTGAAGCAATGGTTAAAAAGATGATTCCAATAAGTGGCAGGCTTATATCTTACCATCACGATACAGTGACACGCACACACTAGAGCTGGGAGTTACCGTTTTATTTCCTAGCCTTTACACGGTCTGTACTTCCGTTCGTTAAAACGTTTAAACGATCATAACAAGTTAACAACTACCGAATTTGGCGCTTCCACGCAATGCATTCTTGCGCCATAAATCGTTCGTAATTCGGGTTACCCGTCTTTGCATTCAATCTTTAAGTACATCTTGTAACCAGAAAATTTTGTTTGTACGTACCTATGTTATGTTTTTAATCCAAATAAAGCAGTTGACTATCCCAAAGAGTCCCAACGACGAATCACGCGGAAGCTTCCCATTCCGCTGCCATTTTACTTTTTTGTAGATCCCATCTGTAATTGAAGCACCGCATAATCGGGGCCGTGTTATGCGGTTAATATGCCGAAGTCAACCCACTCACGCACAAGAACTTGGTTAACGGGGATTTTCTGTTTCCGTAAAAGTCCGAAACCATTTTCTAAAAGAAGCATGGAACTGTTTAACTTTACTTTTCACTGACGGTGGGGTAATTTTGGTGAAAATTTGACTGCAGCAATTAAAATAATACTGAAAAACTTTAGTAGGGTTTGCTGACGTGTCAACGTGTATGAATTTTCTAAACGTTTAGTGACCTTCCGGTCGTTTACACGTGTAAACGTTTTAAACGTCCCATCACTAACACAACACCCATGGGGTGTTTTAAACCAATCCCATAATCATTGCTCAATGGTAACCTATACTGTACTGTCCTACAACGCATGTCAGTACTAGGATTAAAGTGTTCCAAAAGTTTAAAGAGACAGGCCCATTGACAATATTGCGCCCTCAAGATTTTTCAAATCGATATTTTTGCATGGTTGTAAGCTTTTATACATTAGCCCTCACCTGAAATGATTAAGCCCAAATCAGCGTCCTTATGGGTAAAACAAACGATTTTATAATAATGTCGCTGGCGACGTTAAATCAGCAACACGAAATGGCATTTAACACAAGACACGCACTCCGTATGCATTTTTCCCACAGCATGCCCACTGTTTGGCCTGGCATGGATCCTTTGTGGGTTTTAATAGGCAACGAGTACGATTCTAGGATGTCATGTAATGATACACTTTGTTGATTAAAAGTTTATGGAAAACTAAAGTTAGCCTACTAAATTACCTGGATTCCCTTTTACCTCTAGTTAACGTCCTATCTGTTTTTTGAGTATTTTTTTTATGTGTAAAATTATCTCTATTCTTCCAATGGCCTAGACTATCACCTGAGAGCAAATTGAAGAATTTTATATTTTGGTTAAAATGTGCCAGTTGCCGCTTTAAAGAACCATAAGGCATTTAATGATCATGCTAAAAAATCCTAAGTACTAACATTTTGTTGGCGAAAATGATGTAAAGCCATGGTTTTTAAGTGTTAAGAAAGGATTTTTGTGGGATCACATGACCCTATTGAGGTGAAATTTCCCCAACTGTGCACACACACCAACCAGTAACTCCTATGTACTGTTCTGCTTACAGCAATTCCACAAAAATAATCCTCACCAAAATGTGCAATATCAACACAGCATAAAAATTGGAAGAGAGCATCATCAACAGTGATAGGAAGTACATCAATAGCAATGGCGGATCAGGATTTGAAAAAATGTTCAAAATTACCGGGAGGCTGCAAAGACTGTAACTGGTCCAAAATAGCTAAAATGGGTGATTTTGCAAGATTGCAGAATTACCGGGAGCGCGCGCCTCCTCCCCCCCTCCCTGGATCCGGGCATGAATCAGGTAGACAACCATGAGGCAAATAGGAAAATCACCATTCATAAAAATACATCGCGGGTTGGACCACTAGGGTTGTCTGCCGTTGCGGTTGTGAATGGGGCAAAGGTGACATGGGTAACCAAGGTCACATGAGTCACTGAGGTCACCAGATAACATGAGGTCACACCACTACCCCCTCCCCGACGACCCACCCCCGCTGCCCCCTCCCCAACACCCCGCCCCCTCCCCAACACCCAGCCCCCTCCCCACCTTTCCCCAACCCCCACTCTTCCACAAACACCCCAATCTTCCCCCAACACCCCACCACTTCCCCTCCCCAACACCCCACTACTTCCCCAACACCCCACTCTTACCCAAAACCCCACTCTTCCCAACACCCCACTCTTCCACAACACCCCACTCTTCCCCCAACACCCCACCTTCCCCTCCCCAAGCCTTACCCTTTCCCCTACCCTGAAACCCACCGCCTTTCCCCATGATTCACACAAGTGTATGGCATGTAGCAAAGAGGAAGTAGGCATATCCGATGTACAGTTTTAGCGAATCACATGGGTCACCCCACCCTAACCCCTCCCCGACTCACCCAACCCAACGCTGCCCCTCCCAACACACCACCCCCTCCCCACTCTTCCACCAACACCCCACTTTCCCCAACAACCCACATGCCCCCTCCCCAACACCTTACCCTTTCCCCGACCTTACACACAGGCCTTTCCCCCCCCCCCACCCAATGATTACAAAGATGTATGGCATGTAGCAAAGGAATTATGCATATCGATGTTACCGTTTTAGCGATACAGCGATTATGCATATTTAATTAGGCTTCATTGCATTACCTAAGCCACATTACTCAGAAGTTTTCAATGCAAGAAATCTCACCTAATAGGTTTCCGTGGTAGTGAAGAATTTTGCAATATCCGATGTACCGTTTTATCGATACCGCGGATTATGCAATTTAATTAGCTCATTTGCATTATACCTAGGCACATGTCATCAGGAAACTTCAAATGGCAAAGAAGATGCTCAGCATAAGAGGTTTTGTGGCGTGAAGGATTTTGCCATTCCGATGTACCGTTCGAAAATATAAGCGATTACAACATACATACAAACGAAATTTTTTTGCATATCAATTAGGCCATTTGCAATCTATGTAACTTCCCTGATTATGCCGTCCCTCTAATCAGGTCAAGAAATCTTTAACACAAGAAAGACGACTCCTTCACCACATTACAAACAAGCATTATATGCCTTATGGAACTCGGGCTAAATGTACAGAGCAGAGAGATAGAGCAAATCAAGCCTTGCGGGAAAAGGTTGGTTAACATTTTGACCACCATAGTTCACATGATGTCACAAGGTCACATTAGGTCACCACAATGTCACCACCCCACCCTTCCTCTCCTTATTTCGATTACATTCATTTCCATTTCATACTCAACAGCCTGACATGGATTCAAATCCAAATTAAGGTTTGTCCACTTTGTGTGAGTGGGGGGCATTGGGTTGGGTGAAGTACGTCAGTGCGGCCAAGCTTCCTTCATAGCGGCAAAACTGCCGAACGAGTCAATGGACGAGCCTGAACAGTAAAGTCACTGTGCGCGTTTATCAATAGATTCATGAGTGGCCATTGGAAATTCCCGTACGGAGCCGTGGCCGATCTGAAAATGCTTTGCTTTTATAGTCGGTGGTGCATAATGGTGCTACAAACTATCATCAATCTTTTTTACAGAACCGGACATGAGAGGATTGCTACTACAAGTCAACGAATCATTCACCTGTTGTGCATAGGCCCGTGCATACGGTTGTAGGCTACCTGGTACAATGGTCCCGCAGATCCCCGTCGCATCTATACATACGATGACCCTGCAGATTGTGGAACACGAGGTCAGCAAGCCTCGGTCAAAATGGATCCCGTTTTTACGTTATTCAACCAAAAAAAATACTTACACTGGAGTTGATTCTTCACTCCAAACTATTTTGAGTGGAAAAATATTGGTATTAAACATATTTTCGACTTTATAACTATTTGTCCCAGTTTTTTGTGATTACGACGTTCTAAACCTATGGGAACGGCAAATGACGCTATCTTGGCCGGCCCCCCCTGGGTGAATGGATGAGGTCTAATTGTTGGTGGGTGGATGGATGATGTCTATTGTGGTTGCGTGGATGGATTAGGTCTATTTGCCAGTGGCAGATTTGTATTATGCTGGCAGGAGGGGGTATGACATGCCAGCCTAACAGCAATAGCAAATTCAAATCAGCATCAAAATCAAAATCCGGCACGCACCGATGCTAGTGTTTTCAAAGACTACTGTAGGCGGGTGCTATTTACGCCATATTCGTACGGAGACTGACTAAAGGCTATATCTGGTCCACTAACCCGAAGGTTGTTGAAGTCATTATTTTATTCAAATTATCATATATTACTAAGAATGTATGGAACTAAGGTTTAAGAGGATATTTGTAGGCAACTGAGACAGGGATTGCCATAGTTAAAATGCAAGTCGCATTCCCCAATTTTTGTAATCTAACTGAGACATAGATGGCCATAGTAAATGTCCGTACGCAGTTCCACAAATTAACGGTTGGAAATCCCCAATGCCTAAAATTGAGCAGGTTTGAATCCTACCCCCCCCCCCATTCCAAACAATGCACCTACTCAATGCATAGGGTGTTCAATAGACCATAGGGAATAATAGGTAACATAATGAGCAATTGAAGTTTCAATAACAGTTTGTGTAAAATAAACTTTCCATTACTCATCTTTACACTCAGTTTTCATTCATCACGCATCTTGATCATAATTATCTTGAATTTAATTTGGGCGGATAACCTCAACCTCCCTCCCCAAAACCCTGTCTGTGATCATTCCAATGGACTTACTCTACTAACACTTTCTCTGTTTCAAAGCTACACAATTCAAGCAGATCTACTTAACCTTACCACACATATTGGATTAGTCTTCAGCTTCGTCCATGGTATCTGTTAAAATAGAAGAAAAAATAATGAAATGATGTAACGCTTAAGGTGGCACAGGCTTATTTAAAAAAAAATATAATTTTAATTCCTATATCCTTCAATTTCCTCTCAATGATAGCCTACTAGGATGAATGCACACACACACGCATCTCGCACAGTCACACACACGCATAGGCACAGTCTCCACCTGCACAGTACGCACACACTAGAGCTGGGAGTAAACCGTTTAGATGCTGTATTTTCGTTCGTTAAACGGGTCATAACAAGTAACACGACTGCCGATTTGACGCTTCCACGCAAATGCAATTCTGCACCATAAATCTTCGTAATCGGGTTACCCGACCCGGCTTTACATCATTCGATCACATTATCATCTTGAACCATAAATGATGTTGTACTTACCCTACATTGGCCCGTCATTCCAGAAACTTGTTTAGCTAAATGCCCGGGGCGTTTTAGCTTAAATCGCCGTATTTAAATTAATTACCTTTAAGCAAAACGCATAAATATTTTTAACCATTTGCTTACTTAAAGTGAAGCTTTAAATACGAATCACGTCGTTATTTCAAGCGCTAACTCGTGTATAACGGCCTATTTTGTTTTAATGGTTGAGCGCACAAATTGTATTATGGGTCTCAGTAGCGTTTAAGTGCTACAAAAACAAACTGGGCGAGATGATTATGCAACCATATCGTGTTGTCAATTGGACGTGCAATGAGCGTGCACTTGGCGAAAACACACACTAAAAGGCTAAACACTTTGAACCTACCCCGTACCTGTTTAATTCGATGTTTTTGGGCCGAGTTAAAATTGCGTGTAACTTTAACCCTTCTGGAATTGGTTTACTTAAGCGATTATGTTATCTCACATATAAAGTTTGTTTAGCTTAAAATCGAACTAAACAATCTTGGAATACGGGCCGTATGTTTTAATTAATCCAAAATAAGAGCAGTTGAATATCCCAAAGATCCCAAACACCGATTCACTGTGGATCGCCATTTACTTTTGTATATCCTCTGTAAATTGAACCCTGCGATTTGGGGCCGTGTTAGCGGTGTCTATGCGAAGTCGCCCACTCAATACAAAAAACCTTGTACACGGGGCTTTCCCTTTTCTCCGTAAAAGTTTGTTAACATTTCTGAAGCATTGGAACTGTAACTTTACTTTTCACTGACGGCGGGTACTTTTGGTGAAATTCGACTTCATAGCAATTAAAATAACTGAAAAAAAGTTAGTAAGGTTTGCTGACGTGAAATGTGTAAATGAATTTTTTAAACGTGTAGTGAACCCTGTCCGTTCGTGTACAACAGTTTAAAATAAAAATAACAACGCTTTACACGTCAGCAGTTCACTAGCACAACGACACCCACACACACAACATATAGTCCAGGAGCCCCAAAGTTTATTCAGCTCAAGAGGTACAAAAGGTTTGATGGCCTGATTAGGGGGGGGTTGTTAGATGAACCAAGCTTCACTTCAATAAAATGTTGTTGCTGCCGGGTCAACACCTGGCATTTAGTCAGGGGGTCACAAAATAAGGGGGGTAAAATATCGCTTTCATTCATTTAGCTGAAGAGGGTACAAGGACAAAAGTAGCTGGGTTTTATATACCTAAGAAGTTTACCTTGCAATCGTGAGGCAATGCCGCATTTTTTGCTTGCATAGGGCCCCAGACAGTAGCTCCAAAAAGCCCGCCCATTTGGTGTTCTTCAGCTGGAAAGGTACAAGGTTAATTAAACTTTTGAATTTGAACTATTACACATTGGGATACTCAAATAAACTACCCAAATGACAGTACTTTGTCCTGCATAGGGCCCCAACCAGTAGCCCTAAAGATAGGCCGTGTAGCCTAGGCATCTGTTAACTGATTTATCTAGCTGAATAGGTGACATAGACAAAACTTTGTTGGATACGGTCTTCCAGGCCGACCATTATCTTGCTGCAGTCAATAACAGCAAACGTCTGCCTGCATGGGCCCCGACAGTAGCTAGCTCCATGGGCCCTCCCTATATGGTGTTATTCAGACAAAGAGGTATAAGGGTGAATCTTTCAGCATGGATATAATTACACATCGAGTTAACAACCAATGACGACCGACAACTTTCTTTCTGCACTGGGGCCCAGACAGTAGCCCCAAATGACCCCCCTCCGCTCCCTATTGTTGTCCAACATCAACCAGTAGACAGACCAACAGTAGGAGGAAACAGAAACAATACCATAATTAACAGTCCAAATTATGATTTATTGGACCTGATTTGACAATGTTATTGTTTTCAATTGTAAGAAATACAGTATTATTACCTTTTAATTAGTTTAAGTTATTGTGCAGTCTTACCTGAATCCGCGATAGGTGGTAACTTAAGAAATTCACTCAAATAGCTTTTGGGCGTACCAGAATGTATCTTTCATATGACCTAACAATATAATGTTATCTAACTGGCCTGGATTACTGTACTTCAAAGTTAGTCCTCCATATTTGCAGCATTCACGTTTTATTCAAATTTGCTCAATCATGTGAATCTATGATCACAGATTTTATCATCTATAGTGATTTAAAAAGAGGCAGTTGTCATCACACTTGCTGAAATAATATATATTTTGTTTAATTATCTGTAATAAATGATAACATTATAGTAGCAATCATAACATGTACACTAAAATAATGTACCGAAACAGTCAATTTTTGTTAATTTTCTATGTCTAACTTTGATAACAAACTTTTATACTCCTCATAGACACTATGGATGATAACTGATTGTTAAAGAATTTCCTAGGTACAAAAGTTATGACTGCAAAACAGAAAAGTAATGTGCTTTTAAAAAAAAGTCCTGATCATCTGAGAAAATGAGATGCTCTGACATTTGTTTGTCACACAGTACATTCATCAATCATCATGGCCCTCCATCAGTCGCAAGTGACTATGGATAAAGCGCCATTGAGTCACAACAGGGTAGGTGAAAGGACGAACCTGTGGCTGAAGAGGCCAATCCAAGAGTGGCAGTCTCTGCCACAGGTGCTACATATATGGGATGTCACAGCTTGACTATCCAAGGATCTGTGCAGCTTTCTTTTAGCTCGCTGCTTCTCAAACTGGCTGATGATCTGTTGTTCTCCAAGCTCAAGGTGTTGCTTCACTGTTCTCCGCCAAAGGTGACGATTGTCAGCAAGTTTCTCCCAGCACCCAATGTCGATGTTCAGGGTACACATATCACGCTTACAAATATCCTTGTAGCGGAGCATGGGTCGACCAACTTTCCTCTTGCCAGATGTAAGCTCAGCATACATGATATCTTTCGGTAGACGGCCATCCTCCATTCGACGGACATGGCCCAGCCATCGGAGTCTGCGTTGTCTGAGAAATGTATAGATGGTGGGGAGTCCAATTCGAGCCAGGAGCTCTGAATTTGGCACCATGTCCTTCGAAGTGACACCCAGAATGCATCTAATACAGCGCAGATGGAAGCTGTTGAGTTTCTTCTCATGCCTAGAGTATGTAGTCCATGTCTCACTACCATACAGTAATGTGCTGATAATGCAGGCGTTGTAAACTGCTGCCTTTGTCTTAATGGACAGCTTCGGATTTTCCCACACACGCGTTATAAGCCGGGCAAGAGTAGCTGCAGCTTTACCAATGCGTTTGCCGATTTCTGCATCGAGAGACAGACTGTCACTGATGGTGGACCTTAGGTAGGTGAAGTCCTGAACAACCTCAAGTGTGTAATTGTCGATTGTGATGACAGGTGGTTCTTGAGCATCTTGGGCAAGGACATTAGTCTTCTTCAAACCGATGACAAGTCCGAAGTCCTTACAGGCCTGTGAGAAGCGATCTATGAGCAGCTGAAATACACTTCATGCTCATGTACTGGCTCCGATTCTTCACTGGTTAATGTATCGGATAGAGCTGCTCCTTCAAACCAATGCGGCACATACAATCCGTCATCATTTGCAATCCATCCATAATTCAGTGGGTGCAGATCTTTGGTTGGTTGTTCAGTATGTGCCTGTCTCCACATCATAGCAATAAAGTTTGCTCATAATAAGTGCTGATCCAGTACTTTCTCACATGGTGGTAAGGATGAACAATTTATCTTCTTACGTGTACACACTTGGTTTTCCTTTAGTCATCTTGGTGAACGACTGGTACTGGCTTCATTTATGTTGTTCAATGCCTTGAATCCATCGATCCTGCAAACAACACAAATGCAGTCACTGCAGGTTTATCAACCAGCATCGGTGGCATAGGACTTCCAGTGCCTCAACATCTCACGTCTTTTCTCTAGATGACTGGAAAGGTATACGACTTGCCTTTCCGTTAGAATGCAGAGTTGTAGTCGCAGCCAGTCAGAGCTATGTGAAAACCAATGAGAGCTTCACTCAAACATGATGCTTTCTTTCCAGCTCACGTGAGATGTTGGTTCATTTATGAACCTTCTCTTGTTTTCTGAACCGTTGAAATCAACAGGGATCATCGGATGAGGCTGCATTTTGGGGATCCTAGACACCTACCAGAAGAGCGACACACATCAGATCGGAAGATCTGACCATTATGTTCCCAGCAATTTTGTGGGCATTGGAAGGCTAGGAGTGGTGTTAGCTTCAGGAACCCTTGGTACTCTGGTGCGTCTTCAACTCTGAGACACCCATCTGAGTTCATTCAAGCTGGAGACCACCACCATGGGAACATATACAAGTTGCTCCCCCGACGATCAAGCATACTTGCTCTTTCTGTTATCTCCTGTAGTAGGAATGGCAAAGGTGCTGCTGACTTATAATGCACCATTCCAGCGTCAGTACATTTCCTCTTCTGTTGACGTTCTGCCCCGGTTCTTATGAAAACATGTTACTTCGCCAAAACAACACATCTATTCATCCTTTCAAGATCATTGATTGATGGCTGAATGTATTTATCTAACAATTTGGTGAGCAATACCTTATTCATGATGTACAGTATTATTTTGCCCCATGGGTTGATTGTACTGGACGTGGCAGAATTTGCATCCAAGACAAACCCTCTATCAAACAGGGTGGCATCGATCATAGAAACTGCCTTTCTTCACATGGATCTTTGATACAGTTAATCTAGTTAGGGCTGCGTTTTCTGTCTTCCACTGGCGGTCGGTTGGGGGGTGTGGTACCGTAACATGGCAATAAGAGAGTGGAACGGTTGTTATAGGGAAAGACAGCAAATGATGTAATCATACCATACCAGTCTTGAGAGCAGGAGCAGGTATCCAATGCATCACAGACAGCCTTTTTTCTGAGGCCCAAGGCTTCTTTTTCTCTTGATGGTTTTCCTCTTTTCCTGTTTGAAGAGCCAAAATCTGAACCGTCACACTAATTATTCTTCATAGTCAGCAATATTATGGCATACATCCTGTGTATTATTCTTGTCTCAATGTGGATTCCTCTCTGCTAGGTTCCCAACATGTATGACTTGTTGTCCGGATGTTGCAGCTTTCAGTAACACTATCACCAATATATACGGGCGATTCTCATGCGGCAAGGCTATTGTCATCTCCACCCGGCTACCCTAAATGGTTGGATGGGGGGGGGGGGGGCTGTGTTTTGTTTTCCACCATGCGGTAGGCCACTCATATCTTTCGACAAAACAGTTATTGCTGTGAAAAGCCTTTTAATCTATCTTCACAGGAGTAATATCCAACCAAAATTGTCTATGTGCCTAAGTTGAAATACAAACTGATGAAGAGGCACATGAGTGGGCGGCTGCTATGCCTATGTTGGGGCGATCTTTCTGGACCCAGTTGCAGAATTAAGTTACTGTGATTAATATGTTGGTAAATCTACTGTGTAATTCTTCAGATGATGACGGATTAATCTTTGTACCTTTTCAGCTGAAACAAACCATAGGGGCTAGGCCCATTGGAGCTACTCTCTGGGGCCTAGGGCCCCCCCAGGAATGCAAATATTGCTGTTATTGCTACAGTAATGTAATCAGTCTTGGCTGGGAGAGCAGTCTCCAACAAGTGTGTCTAGTACCTTTTCAGCTAGATAAAATTCATTTAAAGGTGCCTAGCTACAGGGCCTATCTTTAGGGCTACGGTTTGGGGGCCCTTTAATGCAGGACAAAGTACGGTCATTAGTATTTTAGTTAGGTTGAACCCCAATGTGTAATAGTCAAAACCAAAAGGATTTACCCTTGTACCTATTCAGCTGATAATACCATCGGGCGGGGCCACCATTGGGCTTACTGTATGGGGCCCCATGCAGGCAGACTTGGCTGTTATTTGCTGCAGCCAATATTATGAGTCTTGCGGAAGAAGTATCCAACAAGTTTTGTCTATGTACCTCTTCAGCTAGATAAATCGAGTAGACATGGATTAGGGCTACAGGGCATATCTTTAGGTCTACTGTTTGGGGCACTGTGCAGACAAAGTTACTGTCATTAGTATTTTAGTATACCCAATGTGTAATAGTTCAATGCAAAAGGATTTACCTTGGATTTCTTCAGCTGAATAATAACACAGGGCGGGGCCAATGGAGCTACTGTCTGGGGCCCCATGCAGGCAGACGTTGCTGTTATGCTGCCGCAATATAATGAGTCTTGCTGGAAGCAGTATCCAACAAGGTTTGTCTATGTACCTTTCAGCTAGATAAATCAGTTAACAGGTGCCTAGGATACAGGGCCGTCTCGTTAGGGTACTGTTTTGGGCCCTATGAAGGACAAAGTTACTGTCATTGGTTTATGTTAGGTATTACTCCAAGGTAAGTTAAATGCAAAAGCGAGTACCCTTTGTAACCTCGTCAGCGGAATAACACCAAATGGGCGGGGCCCTTTGGCCTACTGTCTGGGGCCCTATGCAAGCAAAAATTGCTGTCATTGCCATCACGATGCAAGGGTACCCTCTTGGGTATAAAACCCAGCTACTTTTGTCCTTGTACCTCTTTCAGATAAATAAGAGCATATTTTACCCCCCCCCCCCCCCCATTTTGTGACCCCCTGACTTTAAAATGCAAGGTGACCCGGCGGCGCAGCAACGCATTTGATTGAAGCTTGGTCATCTACCAACACAATCAGGCCATCAAACCTTTTGTACCTCTTGAGCGAATTAACTTCGAGGGCTCCTGGACTACAGATAGATGCTCATTTGCAAACAAAACACAAAACACAGCACAACCCCCCACAACAATTTTTCACACAAAAATATTTTTTTATAATGATTAAGTATTATTTAAAACAGTTTTTTTAAACTGCCTCCGGCTAGAGGTATGTAACAAATGATTGCACCCCCTACTCGCTTTACAGCCTCTATGCATGAAGCCAAAATGTATATTGTAGATTTATAAAGTGTGCCATCTATGCAATTTGTTAGCACTCTTAATTGTTTACCCCTATCAAGAAGCTTCAAGTGGCTGTATTTTCATCAAACCAGATGAAGACCATCAAGTTAAGATTTGATTAAAGCACCATCTTACCTTCACTGAGACTTTGTTGCAGTACAGCTTTCTTCAGGGTTGATCCATGGAAGGTAACTCTAATACATCCATCAGGACATGTTTATCTAGTTCTAAAATTGTTAAGGTTTACCAGCCTCACCTCAAGTAGCTCAGTACTACTGTCATGGGACAAGTTCTTGGCAAAATCTGGGTATCAACAAAAAAAAAAGAACATGAGAGTCCTTTCAAAGGGACAATCTGCCCTAAAGAATTTAGCTTGGACAGTAAATTAGGCTTAGTTGTCATGAAACACATAACATACTTTATATTAGTTATTAGTTCATGGTGATGAGCGGGATGGATCGATGGTATTACATCTTCTCCATTGCTTTAAATAAATAAAAATTCTATTTTTAATTAGGCACAAGAGTCATTGCTATTCAGCAAGTATTTCCACACTAACTTAAAAGGTTGCTTCTTTTTTATTCTTAAATTATAAAACCATGATTGAAAGTCATAATCGCCACCAAAGCATGCTTTGGTTATGCTCTGTATGCATACCAGTGCCATTAATTCACACTTAAATTAATAAGCTGAAAATACCATTTTCATATGTAGTACAAATGTGTCTTTATGCACATTACCATAAAAATGTTTACTTTTTGTCAACATATATTTAAATGATATGATGTGAACTCTGCAAAAATATACCAAAAGTTAAAAAAATCAATATTTTTCTTTTGTCTTTGTAAAAATAAATTCAATTAACACAAAGGACCTCAAGTGATATAGGCTATCAATAGCAAATCACGGAGAAGGCCTATGTAAAACTTATGCTCTAATGTTTATTATTAATGTGATTTTAACTTTCAATAACCACAAAATATGGGCTATGTTAATGGCAATAAATTTTAAATCCAATATGGATTGTTATTTATAGAAATCCTAGTTAGTCCAATCCATTTTCAACATCAAAGGAACAGCAAATTTTTTGCTACTAGCCTATATATTGTGCCTTAATTTTAATCTTCAAGTTGACCTATATGCTCCAGGTGTCGCGTGTTTTGCATAGAGGGCTGTGAGAAGGCCTATGAAACCTTAGGACCTAACGGCGGTAATTATTAATGTGATTTTTTACCTTTCCTTTCCAAAATATGGCTAATTGAATGGCAATAAAATTTTCTTTAAATATCAATATTGTATTTGTATTTATTAGAAAATCCGTAGTTATTTCCATTTTCACATCAAGGAACAGCAAATTTTTTGCTACTTAGCCTTATATTGTAGTGACTAATTGTAATCTGCAAGTGACCTTATAGGCTCCAGGTTGTCGCGTGTTGTTGAGGAAATCCTAACTTCTTTTGTGGTTTTGGGTCTTGCCCTAATATTCACGGTTAAAACTTTATGTAACTGGACTTTCATTTTTAAACTATTGTGTCAAATGCTAAGACGATATTTTGTTTGTGAATCACTCATTATGTTGATTTGCAAATGGTGGGTATACACACGAGCATATTATTTTCATTGTTTTTGTTTTTTTTTTTTTTTTTTTTATCCCAATATCGATTAAGCATGCTGTTAAGACAGGTCAAGTCCACGAAGCTCCATGCCATTATAGGCCCAATAACATTAGACCCATTATCTCAGCTTTGTTATATCAAGACAGTCA